>OMKZ01003416.1:7634-20637 GCA_900302535.1 Neoniphon sammara | reverse complement strand
TTTAATTTTCTTTGAGGATTCAATCTTTTTTCCTGTCAAGAAGACAACATAACTTGATATTTTGTACTGATTAAAAGTTTCAGCAGGGAGATAGCGACTGAACCAAACAAAAAAGTTATACTACTACTACTACTAACAATAATAATAATAATAATAATAATAGTAATAATACTTTGGCAAATAAATGGAGACTACAGCAAAAATTCTAAGGAACTATGCTGTATTTTGCCAATGAATTAACATGTAACTACATCTTTTGTGTAATGGCAGCAGAATTAATATAGGAAAATAGATGATAGAGCTGAAAAACTTTTTTCTCACCTGTCTTGTGTTTTTTCCTCTTGTCTTTTCTCTTGATTGTTGCAGCAATTCTCCCCACACTGGACTTGGCAGCCTGGACCTGGCACAGCCTCGTCCTGTCCGCACGCCGCAGCTGCCTGTGCTCTCCTTTCGCCCCCAGCAGCTGTTCCCTCTCTCGCTTTTTCTTCCGCCTTTTTTTTTTAGTCCGGATTTTCTCATTCACCCTCTCTTCACTTGAGTTTTGAGTGCTCTCAGATGACAACTGTGTTGCCAAGCCTGATGTGCCACAGCAGCACTCATGCTGTTCAGATTTAACATTACCAGTGTTGTTTCTAGAACATTCTAAACAGGAAGACACTTGGTGTCCCTGGCTGGGACTTCCTCCCTCCATTTTGACCTCTGCTGCTCTGACTGGTGAGGCCTGGTTGTTGGAGCGAGCAGGTGACCTGCCTGTGTAGCTGTGCTCTCCTACACTCAGACAGGGCTCCTCTGCCTTAATAGTGCGCCCTGAGTCCAATGAGAAGCCCGGCTCCTGCTTTAATGTGAGTCTCTTAGATTGGTGCTCCAACTTTGCTGTTTCTTCCTTTAAAATATTTTTCCCTCCACTTCCTCCAATGGAGGTTTTCAGGTGTGAAAGAGAAGAGGAGTTAGTGTGTATTTTCAAGTTGGATTTAGAGTCTTCACTGGAGTCACCTTCATCAGAGGACCCTGAATCAGAGCCCTCCTCCTCCTGCTGTGACCATGAGTTGAACCCCTCATTCTCCCCCTCCCTATCCCCATTTTCCCTTTTGAAAACCCCATGTCTCTCTGCTCTCTCCTTCCCACAGTCTTCAGACTCCCCTGTTTCCATGGAGACCCCATAACACCCACTGTCACTTTTCTCCCGCTCATCCTTCATCCGATCCGACTCCTCACCTTCTGTCCCTGGCTCTATTTCAATCCTCTTCACCCAAACAGGGGGGAAGGGGAAGGCAGGGGGTATGCTGGGACTCTGGCGGTAGATCCTCAGGTCTGCCCCACAGAAATGTGGGAAGTGTATGTAGGCATTCTCCATGCTGTCATAGCCCAAAATAGACTCTCTACATTCATGTATGGGCTGGGCAAGCACAGCATCCTGCACATCCTTCTGCGTCTCATACACATTGTCACACAGCCCCTTCAGAAGCCATACGCGCTGATAGAAGGGCAACAAGTGGAAGGGCGTCTCCTCCAAGGGACTCACCTCCCCGAGGACGCTGAAGAACTGGTGGCAGAGCCCGAGCTGCTCGGCCCGGCCTGGCTGATCACGGGAGACACCAACAGCCCGATACCAACCCAGGACCCGTTGTCTGAGCTCGGACTCCCAGCGGCAAAAGGGCAGGGCAGGCCTCCGGTGCAGTGTGGCCCTCCTCTGGGGCGGGGAAAGTAGAGAGGACATGATTTTGGACAGGAAGAGGCTGCTGCGAGGCATCAGAAGACAGCGCTCCAGCTCAAAAAATATGATCTCTGGGAGATTAAGCGCAGTCTGGGCCAGGCAGAGGAAATGTCCGATTGCAGGGAGCTCCCACAGGGTGTCCACAGGGTGGGGGGAAGCCTGTGACAACAAGCTCTGCTCCCACTCTTCAACCTCCTTGGCTGACATCTCCTCTGCCTCTTTCTTCTCCAGCTCACGTTGCCTGGAGAGCCAAAGAACAGTTGTTGATGGTTGCCATTTTTGCATTTACAATAGAGTTTAACAAATTTCATCTAATATTTCAATATGCAACAGAATATACTGTGGCAACGACTTTTAATCCTCTCCTCTCATATTCACCTCTTCTCCTCCTTGGCTCTCTGCTGCTCTTCTAGCCGGAGGGTCTGGACCATGATGGACTCATGCCCACCAACAGTGATGGTAGCCAGGCTGCGTGGTGCCAACCTCCTTCTGGTGGAGGTACCCCCTGAACCCCGTTCTTCCTCTGCACCAAAACGTCCTTTAGAGGTCACTGCCAATGTTGTCTTCTCTCGCAGAGCCCTGGTTATACACATGGAGAAAGAACTGTCAATATTATTAAAGTCATTTCATAGAAGCTGCTGAAGTTGTAGAAAAAACACATGTGCTGTATGTCCATGCCATTCATGCAAAAGTCAGCAAATCAGCCATTCACATTACATTAATAAATGTAATTATTTGAAAGCTTTCATGGAACTCATTACAGCATCAATCAATACATATGATCAGTTATTTTGAAACAGGGTGGCGGTCTGGTCATAACGTGCTATTGACCACATCTACATTCTCCCATGATATTTTTTAACTGTACTCGACTTCTATGCTCTACAGAAAAACTGTCACTGAATAATCTCTATTTTAATAACTATCTCTTACAAATGAGTCTTAAGGTTCCTTTGCTGAAGTGCATTTTTTTCCTAGGCAATATTAGTTCATAAAGCACAGGACATGTGAGACAATCTTTGTGCCCTCATTGATTTCAGTTGGCATAACTGGCCTTTGTTCTATGATGTAATTAAGTGTTATTTACCTGGACAGCAAGGTAAGCTTCTGTTCCAGCATGATTTCCAGCTTCTGGGCCTGTTTGGAGATCCAGTGGTCTACCCCATGGTAGCGATAGCAGTTCTCCAACATCAGCCTGAAGTCTGCAACAAACTCTGTGATGGTCTCGTACTCCTGACTCACAAATTTCTCCTCCATCCTCCGCAGGCACATAGACTGTCTGAGCTGAGCCTGGCCCCACCCTCGGACCCCTCCGATACCATGCTGGGCCTCCAGGTGGCCAATGGGATGGAGAAATGGACTGGTGATCCCTTTGTGTTTGTCCAGGAGAAAGCCAGTGAATATCCTATAAGCTTGCTGGACCTCATAGTTCATATCCTCCTCAAAACTAGTACTGTTGGTGGAGATGCAGACCTCGGGCAGTGAGAGGTCACTGTTGGAAAACTCTGACATGCCGTCATTGCTCAGTGCAAGGTGGTCACCAACTGCAATAACATCACCACTGTTGCCATCACAGTGTGACGCTACCATAGTCTCAACCTCACAGATGCCGTTACTGAGCCCCTCATCAGGGATGACCAGGTCTGTGCCGTCAGTGCTGCTGGTGTGCCATTTGGAGTCTGAGGATGGCATGATAGGGACAGTGGGCTGCTGGAGCCCTGAGGTTGGCTCATCCACAGTCAGGTCCCGGTTGTGGAACAGCTGGTGACAACCAGCTGTTGTGGTTTGGTTTGTCAGATCCCCCTGATCCATGGTGCTGACACCAGGTGCAGGCACCTGAGGTGGGTAACAGGTGTCACCTATTGTGATCTTTCATATTACAATCAGTATTCTGGCGCACAGATTGACGGAAGAGGAAACTACTAACAAGACACAAAAACAGTCCTTGCTGAGCGCCTAGATGTTTATACTGTAAAAGATCTGATTTCAGATGATGCGGTTTTTAGATTTAACATTACTACAAGGTAGGCGGTTGGGTGGCCAAGTTTCTTGCTAGCTTAGTTCCTAACGCAAAGACAACACAAGACAAAACCTGGTAATATGGCACTGAAATGTACCTTGTGCGGTTGTGCCCAAATTAATATATAACTAACTTTCCCTACCTACTCTCAAAGAACTTTTCTTTCCCCAATAGCTAGCTTCAAGTTGGCTAATGTTAGCGAGATTGCTAACGGCAGTTAAAGAACACTATGAAGTCTACAAAGTTTCTTCTTTTTGTGCGTGTAGGGCTTAGCAATGAACCCGTTTATCACGTCTCTTCTGCTGATCACGTGTAAAAACAAGGCCATAACAAACTGACCGGAGGGAGAGCTAGGTTGGTTAAACTACATACCTCGGCGTTTTCAGTGCGGCTCCAGACACGCACCACACAAGGTAGCTCTTAGCAAGCTTAGCTACCACGGCAGCTTGCTAGCTGGGTTAGCCTGCTATTGTTTCCAAACTGCGGCCTGTAATTGCTGCGTTCGCTGTCCATTGGTGAAAATTTTAAAGTAATTAAATATTTGGCGGAGTAAAGTTATGCAGGCATCTCATTCCGCCAGTGCTCAGAGTGATGCCAGTGACGGCAAGTTAGCTAAAGAAACGTTAGCCAAAATAGCTGATTGTCCGACAACAGATTTCAGCTCATCATCACTAGCTGTCTGGCTAACCAGCTAGCCTTAGCTACTTGACAGCTACTTTACAACACAAAAACATCGCTAATTTTACTTTTGAAACAAAACTGTGCGGTGTGGCAGATATTGTCCGAGCACTGAAGGGTTTACAAAAAGACAGTAGCCCACTACTCTAGCTTGCTATTAGAATACTTGGAACGTTATCCACTTCCACCCTGCGTGCGCACGATGCAAATGTGCCAAACTGACGTAGTCGCGTGTCACAGAAACACTGTATTTTGGTTTCATTACACCGACAATTTACACACTCAGATTTCATACTGTAACCCATGATAATTTGTGACACATTGTGTCACTGTTACTGGAAAGACGAGCATCTCAACTGAAAGAGATGTCATGCAATGGTAAATATTTGCAGACTGCATTGCTGCCGCTGTGCTAAATAATGAGTCAGCAACATTACACCACATTAACGCCCATTCATGACTTCTGTGCTAAATTACATCTATTAGTGAGTTAAGGCAGATGTTTCTGTCCCATGTGGCGTATGAACTAGATACACACCTAACTCAATATAACCACTAGATGTCGCTGGTCACCAATGTAAGACAGGCACCGATGCTGTAGTTATTTTGGTTGTGCTTCTTGTGCGATTTGGGTGGTATCTGTATAGGTCGACGGCGGGGGTGGAGCAGGGATTGAGGATGTTTAACACCTTTTCAAGATAATACAAGTCTTTAACATTTACAGTGAGATGCACCAGACTATTATATAAAAATGCAGTCTTCAACAAAACATGAAACGTGGCATTCTTTTATGATAATTGCCTTTTTTTTTAATCACACACTGCCTTGTCTCGTTAGCAAAATACAAAGCAATGAAAGCATCTCAACATCTGGACTGCAAGTAAATTTATTATTCTCTATCACTGATGGTATAGAGTTGCCAGTGGCACGTTGAGGATGTCTCCAGCTGGGACAAATGTTAATTAACCAATAAGCCACGAGAGGCCTGTACTTTACAGTGATTTTAGCTCAGCTAAGGGGCATCGTCAGGCTCTGTGCAAAGTGGATATTTTCTGTTCAGTATAGTTCTTCTTTCTGTTAAATAATGATGGATTAATGATAGTATTATTCTTCCATTTCCTTGGAGTATTAACTAAACAAGTGGCATTCAGTTATTTATTACAGTTACATTGACAGGTATGTAGTTTTAGATATCTCTTAAAAATTTACATGTGAATTCAAATCAGTGGTTTTCTTAAGGGTGAAATTTTCAGCTGTAAAATGGCTCTTTGCATGTGAAATTATGTGTTCATGTGTAAAACAAAAGGCAGGTGAAAATTGAGAGGAATAAAACGTTCACATGGAAATAAGCTTAACGTTTGACATCTGGGGTTTAAAAATAAAAAGTGATGTTAGAATATAGTGTGAAAGCAATGTTCACATATGAAAAGCAACATCTTAACACACTGTTCTTGATTGACACATCACTGGCTCTCCTTAACCTTTCAGGATAGCCACAAATTGAATTAAGCATAGCTCCGCCCAACATCAACCTGAATAGAAGTCTAAGCAGCTGTTTACAAAGCTAAATACTTATGTTATTTGTCTGTTAATTTGTCTACTGGCGACCAATAACTTTGATTCATAAATCATTGTTTTGAGGTAGCCAAACATTAATACTGTACACGCCGATAATTACACGCTGATAACATTCATCTACGAGTAAATGTTGTAAATTTCAAAACCTGGTAGCATATAAACTTATCACCAGGCCTAATTATCAAATGACACTAGTCTAAAGAAATAATTTTGCGTAAATGAAACATAGCCTATGCTTAACTTATACTGAGCTACAATGCATTGAAGGTGTGGACTACAAGACCAACGAGGACTGACACCTGTGTCTAAATAGGTAAGGGAAGATATGTAGCCTAATTATTTTAATTTTAGGATAGACTATTAACATTGGAGCTGACACACCTGCAGCCAACCCTAGAATCTGATTTAGGCGCAACAGTTTCCTCTGCTGATTTTTAAGGATATGCTACAAACAATAACACCGAGAACCCTGTAGGTCCAAGTGTTTATAGAAATATTATGTAGGTAATGTGCTGGGTTACCTTACAAAATACACCGTAAGTACTAGCGCAATTAAGCCACTGTAAACTCATTCTTGAGTGCCACAGACTCATGAAGTCCCTGTAGGAAGATAGCATTATATAACATTTCGTTTAGGAAACGTAAAAAATAATAATAAAATAAAATACAACATCGCAAACCATAACGCCGCATTAATCGAGCTATACAGTTATTAGGTGACTTTTACTCGAGGGATGGCTAGTATTGACCTTAATGCAATTTTTAAATCCATTAGTATGGCACGATTTGGTTGGTGTTTTGCATGCGTTAAAAGGAGAGCTGCGCCTTTAATTGCAAATTGTAGGCTACTCGCTTAAATGTTATTTCGCGAGATTTGCTTGGCGCCGCGACCCCATGTGAGACACCTCCTGCCTGAACCATTCTGCCCCTGCAGAGGAAAACGCAATGGAGCACTGAGCATTTTTCATCTTTATCTCCCTTTCCCCCCCAAAAAACAGCCTCGTATTTGTTTAAGAGTACATTTTCTGTTATTTATTTTGGACGTAACAGGGCGGCGCAGCGATGTGGATTCAGATTCGCACCATAGACGGAAAGGAGACGCGAACCATTGAGGATCTTTCTAGATTGACAAAAATTGAGTCTTTACGGTTGAAAATACAGGAGATCTTCAATGTAAACCCAGAGCACCAGCGGCTATTCTATCGAGGGAAGCAGGTAAAGGCAATTTTGTGTCACCGGGTCATGCAACAGCCGTTTTTCAATGCCTTTTCAGGATTTGGTTGCTGGAGTGCCAGTGGTCTGCTAGCCGTTTCGGACCCGAGCTTCCTGTTTTGATAGGAATTCGCCAATAGTTCTTGCGCAAGAGCGTTAGCCCGGGGACGTCGTGTGCCAGTCCCGATAAACGGTGATATTACATGGATGTATCAGCGGGCACTTTGTGTTACAGTGTTGCCACCGAGTAAACCTGCATGCAACAATGTTTCAAAGTCGTCGACATGTTTGTTTACATAGCCGAGAGAACAGAACATCGCCCTCTATGTCACAAGTTAGCCGCTATTTCCACATATAAAGGAGGCAATGCTAATAGGCTGTACCACACGCACCGTGAGATTATTTATCGATGTGTGCTTCTCTTATTTATTTATCGACAGCCTATTTTGCATTGTAGCCTGTGTTGTGTAGCAGCCCACATAATGCCTTTGCTGAAGGCCCTTTTATTACAATGTCGCAAGCGTGCCTGTAAAATGTAATAAGCCTTCTCGTGACCCATCATGTTTGTGCATGTGTTTTGTTATGTTGATGTAAATGATATTTTGAGGGAGGAGGGGACGCGTGGCTCCACGTGCCCTGCCATCTAAGCAAGTGGAGTTATGTTTACACCCCGCGCGCTGCTGCCCTCCAGTCTCCATTGTAAAGTGTGTGGAGGGCTGTCTGCTGTAATCTACTGTAAAATGCATACCTTGGACTGTCTTTGAATAATGAATGGACTTAGGTTGGTTGACATACGTCCATGACTTACTATACATAGCCCTCTGTTGACATAGTTTGATATTTCAAACAGTATTGTTTTCAATATGAAGCTATGATTAATTGTTTTCCTTTAGCCCATTGAAACCCTTGAATTCTATCACAGTTTCGGTTCATTAGTAATATTGCACTGATTTATCACTGAGAAGTGAAGTAGTGTCTGCATGCTCAAAGCAACGCTAAACACCAACAATGCAGAGGAAAAAATGTGTTTGGGCCATTGCTACAATGTCAGTTTATCCTTCGCAGGAAATTTGAGACCAGTACAGAGACCAGAATAATTTGCCAAGACCAAATTGAGGCTGAAACCATACATTTTTGGTCTTGAGACCAAGACCAGTCTGGATTAGTTATTCGCTGGCTTATTGGAATGGCAATTCCCTGTACTGAACATGTTGTGTCAGAAAGGCCATGATTCATATTACCATGAACAGATGTTAGTGTACTCATTGTCCCTGCCACATAAGGTTTGAACCAAGTTTGATGTCACTGAAGCCCAGTACTTTGGGGAGTCAATGGTGTGAAATCTGTAAACTGCTGCCCTTCAATAGTTACACGTGTTTGAGAGGGAGAGGGTGAGGCCCACCTACAGTATTCATGCCAGCATGCATGACGTGAGTGTGAGCAAGCGGAAGCCTTCATCCTACCAACTGTTAATCTCACTAATAAGCAGAAGATGCAAGGAGGAAGATGAGGCAGGCGATTGCTTTTGCACTTTGTGTAACATTATAAAGTGAATAGTAATACAGTATAAGTCATCCAGCCAGACAGCCCCCCCAGGAAGTAAATAGCCCACATGATGTGTTGTTCTCACATTGTTTACATTTAATCACACTTTCTTTTTGTCCTATGTCATATGGATGTTATGGCCCAAGGAATTCATTCAGTTATGACTGGTTTCCTGCCTTTTTTTACTTGTCTAACCTACTTCCTGTTGTGTAATTAAAAGATAATGAAGTCGAACAGAAATTGGATTGTGAGGCATGTATATAGGCCATCATGGGTTGATTTTTTTGTCTGTGTGCTGTTTAGTTAAAGGATAGACTATATTATATTCGGAAAGAATATAGCGTTTTTACATTCTCAAAGAAAGTCTCAACTGTCTGGAATGCTTTTGCTTATTAATGATGTGGTGTAAGGCGTTGGGTGATGGTCGTTTTCAGTAGTAATCGCTGTGGGCTACAGCATGTGTTTGTCTTCAGAAAGCAGCACATTAGTCCAGTAAAGTAAGTAAACCTTGCAAAATAACTGATTCTTGAGCACACCATGTATTGGATGAAAGGGCTTGAAAAATGCTTATGACATTTTAAATAATAATGGGAAGAGATGGGAAATAATGGGTAGCATAGTTATATCACCCTCGCCACAATGGTGTCCTTGGGTGCGTTTTCTATAGTTGGAAATAACTCATTTTAAAGCCCAGCAGCATTATGTAGTTAGGTTCGAGACTCCTCTATTAAATGGAAAAACCTCATCAGCTTGTCTCCATCCCACTTACTTTTACACAGTATCTACATATAGTGTATGTTAAACAAATACATTAACTGTATCAGCTGTTATGTTTAAGAGTTGTCATGAATAGCACATAGCCTTAAGGTTTAATGCAGAGTTTGCATAGGCTAGGCCTGAGTAGTAAATCCTGTGCTTCCTTCATCTCATAGGAAAATAAGTGAGTAGGGTTGATTAGGGGATTTCCATGTGTTAAGTAATGCATGGATTGAGCCATTGACATGCAGCATACACTAGCTAGCGCCCTTACATGCACACAGTGGTGCCCTCACTCTGTTAGGATTTAGACTTGTAGCAGAATAACTCGGTCTAATTCCCTTTCAAAATGGCGTCTTGTTTTTCCCTCCAGCTCGCTGTGCATGCTGCCTCACTAGTCCAAAGTCATGTTTGCCCTTGAGTCTGAAGCGTCTCAAGCCAACAGCCACACAACTTTGTGTTTGTGTATTTTAAGGGTCTTTACAGGCTTCTACATTCCTCATTGTCTTTCTGTTTCATTTTGAGCACCATCTCATGTCACTCATTCACGAACAGGCTCACAGTCCACTGTCCATGCAGCCTTTTCTGCTCAACGCCTACTCTCTGTCTCCTAGGCTTTTAATTCACTTGTTTAACAAATGTTTTCCCTGTTTATTAGGTGATTCAGGGCTCAGCCAGTAATTGTGTTGTGTGCGTTAAGTATGAGACCATTACTCACTTCTACCTGAGTTGCAAAGTCTGTAGGCTGTTTATAGCAAAGCACCAGCGTGTTTCATGTTTGAATAGTTTGGCTGTTTTCCAGCGTTAGCTGTTGCCTAATGTTGGGCTGAAGCAAACCTCGGTTGACTAGCCCCATACACTTGGACAGTTTCTGTGGCCTAGAAACTGTTAAAATGTGATTATATATGAATTGATGTTATAGTTTCTCAATAGGAGGGATTTCATTGCATATTGAGGTGTAGGCTTTCACAGAGACTTTCAGGGGAAGCAGAGTTGGCTGCAGCCATGCATGTACACAGTCACACCCTTCTTCGAGAGTCTGGCTGGACTAAGCAGGGAACTGAACCTGTTTGACTGTGAGAAAGGTGCTGACCTGGAGTACAATTGCAGGGTTTCTGTCACTCCCACACATTTTCAGGGTTTTACTGCCCATACTCAGAGTAGCTTTTGCTCATGTAGTGGTCATTCATCCTGCCTCCTAACTGTCTGTTCTTGTACCTGAAGTGTGCAGAGTCGAGTTTCCACCGCTATTTTCCAGCCGCAGCAATGCACCCCAGACTATCAAAGGACCGCCCTGGCTATCATGCGTCTTATTCTCCCATGTTTTTTGGGTTTGGCCCTCGTGTTGACGTTTTCTGTTTTTGAGCTCACAGGGTGTTATTTCTCCAGTGAATCTTGAATATTTTAGAGAAATACTTATTTTTAGGTAATTAGGATTTTTGCAGTGGTTGTTTGTACTGGCAGGACATGTCTTGCATGGTCCAGTTCTAGATCACTATAATATAAGAAGTTAAGTAGAAAATAATTCTTTAAACATTGAAAATTGTCGATCACTATGTTCATTTTGGCTTGACATAAGTTTCAAAAATCAGAAAAAGATGTGATCTACGAGAAAGTGTGTGCTGTCAGATGCACTGGACTGCCAGAAGACATGGCAGAGGAGAGATATTGCACCATGCAAAGAATCCGCACACTGCTAAGCAGTAGGGGGAAAAAAATCCTTTTCACTGAGGCATTGGAAAAATATATTTGCTTTAATGATCCGTGATGCTCTCCAAAATATCAAGTGTAAAGTTCTCAAGTGACAAGTGCTGCACAGAATCTGTGAAAACGTTTTGATCACATCTTCCCCAGTGACACAGTTTAGTAAATCGAACCAGCACATATATACATTTAGGGATTATACTTAAAATCACACCTGGTATCAGTTACAATTCAGAATTTTTTGAAATGATCCTATGAGTATGTCCAGACAGTCAATGATACACACTGGAGAAAATCCAGAGAAAGACTTAATATTACAATTTTGAGCAAACACTGAATGCCCAGCTCCTCGGGATGTAATGTTTTCAAAAAGTATATCCATATGCATTTTTCTTTTAATAACAAGTTGTATACATTGCCCCTCTGCTGGGCCATCTGATTTGTTTCCTCACAGTGGAGGATGAATCTCAGACCATGTGACCATATTCAGAGAAATGCCTTACAGTTCGTCATCGTTACATCTTACAGAGCTCCGGTGCTCCATAATGCGTGTCATGAGAGAAATAAAAGCAGCTGTGTTTGTTTGTTGTGTGTGTGTTGTCGGTGTCAGTGTTGGGAAGTGGTCGTACCGTGCTGAAAACTCCAGCTTATTTTCAGGTGTCAGCGGCAGGAGAGGATTTGTAGCAGAGAGGTTGGGGAACGCGTTCTGCTCTGCACCATCTCAGGGCCTCGTCATGCTCAGGCTAAAAAATTCAAAGGAAACCCCTGGTGCATAGACCACATTCACCACCTGCTGGTGTTTAACAGCTTAGGTGGACAGTAGAAATTAGACCAATTGTGTATTATGAAGGGTTTTGAAATCTGCCACCTCTGTATCTCAGACAGGTTGTCCCACAGTGAGCACAGTGGCACACTGACTTTATTATGTTTAAGTTAAGTACAGTCTAATATTACCACCCAATAATGGCCTTTTAGTGGTGTATCAGTAATGGGATTTGTTTCTCTGCTAATTGTTTTATGGTCAAATTTAGATCAGACCCCCAAACCCTAGGATATAAATGTGGTAAACAGGATTTAGCATATATATCTACATATTGTTTATTTTACTCCCTACTTGAATGTGAATTGCACTACTGTGTGCTCGATGTATCGCAGCCTGATGTTATCATTTAACCACAGAGCTCTTGTGCTTATCGTCAGCATTAGTAAGATGTAACTTGATATGAATGGCTTGGATTTCAGTTAAGTAAAAATAAAAGGCAAATTAAGGGGCCATTACCTTTCACTTTGATGTTTTTTTGAAAAACATTACTCGATGACTCATAAACAATAGAGGGATTTTGTCTTACGTAGCCTGAGAGAAAAGCTTGGCACTGTACCAAAACCAAGGCGTAGTTTGTTTTTTTTTGTTTGTTTTTTTTTTACTTTACAAGTCCAGAAATCAGATTAAATTAAGAGGGCAGAATTGACAAAACTGAATGGTACTGGCTTATTTAAAACAGCATTGTTCAAATTTATAGTGGTAAAAGCCAGGAACAAGGGTCAGGTTGTGAGGTGAACAACAAACAGAAAACAAAACAAGCTCCCGTTGCCACCTGCACTGGTAATTACCGCTAATTAGGAATGGAATTTGTTGGGAGGTATAAAAAAAAAAGAACTGTGTGAGCAAAATGATGAAGAGATCAAAGATGGAGGCCTGGTAGATGGCAGGCGTACAGGCACACCCCATGTCATTGTTTTTGGAAATGTGACCTATTTTTTCTTTCGCTCTTGCTTTTCGCTAAGGCAGACTGTGG
>OMKZ01003413.1:4480-16243 GCA_900302535.1 Neoniphon sammara | reverse complement strand
GGAGGCTGACCATGCAAGGCGCCAACCAGCTCATCAGGAGCAGTAGGGGTTCAGTGTCTTGCTCAAGGACACTTCGACACGCTCTCTGGAGGAGCCGAGGATCGAACCAGGAACCTACCTGTTACTAGACGACCGCTCTACCTCCTGAGCTATGCCGCCCCATGAGTCAATGTTAAGCATGAGTCAATGACTTGACTTATTATGCACTTGGAGCAAGACATACTAAGTATTAGTACTTTGTGGCAGAGAGACGTAAAAAGTATACTAAAGTATAAGTATAAGTTTTAGTATTAAAGTATAAGTGTAAGTCTTAGTAATAATGTACTTAGTCTTAGACTTTTGTTTATACTTTTTAGTATAAGCCAAGTATACTTCACTTCACTATTCTTAAGTATATAAAATATAGTTTATAAAAAGTCAACTTCAAGTATACTCCCTCAGTTTTAGTAAAAAATAAGTATACTCATAGTACACTTGGATAAACTTCTTTTTGCTAAGGGCAGCATTGAAGTTCTAGTTTATTATGTAAATACAACATATTTTTCTTCATCTTTTTTAAATCATGGGGAAAGGTTTTATGGGATTCAACTTTCATCTGACATACCCAATTATCTTCATTAACACGGAATGCATGCATCGTGTTTGCTCTAACAAGCAAAGATGAATCATTCCCAGACCTTTTGAAATCTTCTGTGGGGAAAATTTGGAACAACACATGGTCAGTCCAATGCAGATTAAAAATCCTGGGCGCATGTCCAAGGTTGTCTTTTGTTTTGACACTCGGACACAGTGATAACCTAAGACCTGTGGTCAAAACAAATTAATTTAGATTTTCCAGGTCCCGTCACATCAAAAAGTATCCTATCTCATGGTAAGTGATAAGTGATTTTTATTCAGTCATAGTCGTGCCAGGTTAGCTAACATTAGGGCTGCGCTTAAGAAAGACCTAATCATTGTCACCGAAGTTATGCTTTGACCTCAATAAATCTAAAAATACCCTTTACTCATCTCAGATCCCTGATGTCCACAAGAAACTGACAAAAATGTCAGTGCTCCAACTCCATGGGGAAATGAGAAATATGTTTCATGCATTTGCCCAGAGTCCCACTGTTGAAATCACAGGACATTCCCACATTTTAAGTCCAACTCATTGGTTGCAGAATGTTTTGCAACCCATGCAACCTTCTCACAGACTCAAATCTCTGTGCCACTGGCTGTCTCAGCGTCCTGAATTAAGCAACTTTATTCACAAGTGGGTCTGTTGAAAAAAAAAATCTGGAAATGATATCTGTGAGATTGTTCCGTTGAGTCATTTATTGATGCAGCTTATCTTTTGTGAATTATGGACTCCCCTGTGGATTACAGGTTCTGATAAGTCATGCCGAGCTTAAGGATGGGAGTGGTGGGCCACTGGATTATGAGGATCTGGAGTCTGGAGACGTGGGGCACTCAAGAGACGGAGTGGAGTTAGACCGGATTTTTCTGGATCCCACAGAGCGCCAGTCCACCAAAGCGGTAAGACATTAGACTCACTGTGGTTCATGTACTGTAACAACAGTATTTCATTTTAGGGTGAGACTTGGCAAGCCAAGAACACTGATCTATACTTTCATGTTCAGTTGGATGAAACTTCATTTCCCAGAGTCTCTGGGTGCTAGTAAAGAATCATCTGGCTTCTTCACTCTCACTTCTCTCCACCGTCTTTTTTTTTAACTTAAGTTGACCCAATATTTTCCATTTTGAAGTTTCTCTGTCTTTAACTTTCCCTTCTCTCTTCTCCCCGTTTCTTTACTGACTTATTTTCCTTTGTCTCATCCATCCCCTGTCTCCCACTCCTTCTTGTTTTAATCTCTTACGTCCCTTTGCGACTTTCTAGTCCTTCTTGATGTGATGAACTCATGTGGGTTGAGTGTGGTCAGTCGTGGAATCTGATGTCAGATCCCTGCTGATGTTTGTGCTGGCTTTGTCTCTCTCTCCTCCTAGTTCAATTGCACGTACCGAAAGAACCAGGAAACCCCAGAATCGCTTCCAAGGATTGTACCGGCACCGGCCAAGGAACCAGTCAACAACGTGACGTTCAGTATGGAACTGTACAACACAAACCTCTTCCGCTACCCGGCACCTCAGGCCTTTCACACTGTCTCAGAAAACAAGCAAGTCTATGTGGAGGTATGCTGCACACTCTAATACATTCATTTCTACCATTTTAAATATTCAGGAGAACATTTCCTCATCCTGTGTGTTTTCCAAATGAATATAATATTGCCTTGTGCAACTTTACAAAGTCACTGTGTGTATTTGGATCTCTGTCTTTTGGAATATCAACACTGTCGTCACAGCACAGAAAACTGTGTGTGCTGTGTGTACTCTTTGTCTAGGACTTCAGCTCTAATATGCTTTGATCTCTTAGTGTGGCATCCATGAGGTCAATTTGTATTTTGTCTGGTTTGGGTTAAAAAGCTAACACTCATCTTCATTCATAGTCACCCCCTTCTGAGTGTCTTGGTACCCCGTCAGTCTGGCTCAGAAAACTTGTTTTGCAGCAGTAATTATGGAGGGAGGTCATGTAAAAGATGGTAAAGACCCATACTATGAGCTCCTTTGAAGTTGTGATTTATGATGATATTAGAAGGAGATGCTTCGCTGACAGTGTGGACACAGAGCCAGCAGGTTACAAAGAGTTTTCTGTGTATGAGCCTTCGGAGTTAACACTCTGTTCGGATCTCACACTGGACTGAGAGCTGACCTGAGGCATCAGCCAAAAGGTGTGGAGGAGACTGTTTTTGTGCACCAGTGCTGTGGTGCTCATAGTGTAGCTTTCAGTTAATTCATAGCCTACCTGTCACCAACTGTGCACCTAAATTGTTGTTAATCTATAATTATGTATTATAATCTTTAATCTGCATAATCTATCTTCTTAAATAGGCTAAAATTTTAATATTTTTATATGTGCCTGTGTCTTTGCTTTGGCATGAGGGTGCCATCATTAAAAACACACAGAGACAAACAAAATGAGGAAAGTGGAGGAATTACTCAGGGAGTGGTGTTGTGCTCTCTGGGCGGAAAGATCCTCTGAATACCAGTTTAATGTATAAGATTTCTTTCTGTGTTAAAAGCTGAAATATTAAAAGAACTTGAGAACGCACATCCAATCAGACACTCAGGAGCTGGACAGATAAGGCAATAACAATGAAAAAAGTAGAGTGTGCATGCTGAATTAAAAAATGCTCCCAGAATTTTTATCATCCATCAACAGGATCCTGATGAAGATCTTGATGGGACTGAAATTTGATGCTAAATTTTGCTAGCAATTTTTTTTTATCTCAGTCTGTGAATTTAGTCTTTTTTTCTCTTTCTCTCAAAATATGAAATATTAGCACCAGTGCAGCCAGTGTCTCGCATTGACATCAACACAGTGGTTGCTCAATATGGTTTCCAGACACAGGGCAGTGCGACAGCTAGACTTTGACATAACATCAACAACCAGAGGTGAAGAGAGCGCACAAGACTTAGCTCTGCTGGCTGATTATTTTATCATCGTGATGGTTTTTAACGGCAGCGCAGAGATGTTTTTGTGACGGGCTGAATTTATTTGTCTCTGTTACTCCAAGGCTAAAAGTCTTCCACATTAACAATTGTCCACAAAAGGCACCACTGTGCACAGACGTTAAAACCAGGAGCAAATCTGTTGCCTTGATGAAGCAAAAACAGTGAACTGAAGCACACATAATTAGCCCATTGAGTTTGAAGAGGCAATAGGATGATTTTTGTTTTTCTTCAAGAGCTAACAGTGCATGTTATCAAAATGCTTAATCCCCCAGAGAAGTGCAAATTCTTGAGGAATCTCCTCAACTAGTTCTACCAAAGTTCTACTACATTCCTGCCCACCTTTTTTTTTAACAATAAATAATTTCACTCATCAATCATGACTTCACTCTTGCTAACACATTACAGCTTGCCATAAAAAATGAGTGATCTATCGATCCACCCATTTGAAGATTTTTCTCCGTTTCTCCCGTGCTTCAGGTCACAGCCACCACAGCAGACCCAGAGCTGGGGTTCATGATCCACTCATGCTTCATTTCTCCCACCTCAAATGCTGATGTGGTCTCAGACTACACCCTCATCGAGAATATCTGCCCCACGGACGACTCTGTCAAGTACTACCCTCTGAGGGAGTTCCCTATCCCTCATGCCCAGATGGAGAGACGGAGGTTCAGCTTCACCTTCAACTCAAAGTTAAACATGTCCCTACTCTTCTTGCACTGTGAAATGTCGCTGTGCTCCAGGAGACACCAGAACAACAAGAGACTACCAGTGGTAAGCAGTATAATCCTCCCCAAATTACTGCTCACTCTCAACAGGGATTAGCTGTTTTGTTCTTTTGCATGTACGACGATTAGTTGATTTACAAGCCATCAAGTTTTCTTTTGTTCAGTGTCTCCAGAGCCATGTAGTGTTAGCAGTGTTGGACTGGACTAGCTGTCCAAGAAGTCTGTGTTTTAGTGTGCCGTCTTTGCTCTGGCCGACTTGAACCATACAGTCTCAAGTCTGCACCCATATAGCGAAGCAGGAAACATGAATCGATCGAAGGTTTGCCAAGGATCCAGCTGCAGAACTAAATAAGCATCCATCCCAACCACTATTTTCCTCTCACTGTGTCACATATCCAACTCAGCCAAGTCGATGGACTCATGCAACCTCTTGCAGACACTTTTTTCTCCTCATCTGACCTTTTTTTTTTTTTTACCTAATGGTATTGTAAAATGAATTATATATTGTCAAAGAAGCGACTTGTGCTAGTGAGCTAATGGTTACATTTTTAGGATCAGAGTCATCCCGAGATTCATTACATTGGAGCATGTGTGATTACTTCACATTTATATTTCTGGTCAGGGAAGAAAGAAGGCATTTGTTCTAGGCTGAGAAATGTGAGAGTTGTGTGCCTTTTGTTTTTTAGCTGGAAACTGTAGAGCATTAAAACTCAGTCCTGGATAGCATTCCTGTTTTTTAAAGTTCTCTTCTTTCTTTCTTTTTTTTTCTTTACACAGTGCATACAACCCAATGAGACCTGTGATTCTATCAGTGCGGAAACTATCATGGCTATGATGATGAACACCAAGACGTCTACCAAGCCGCTGGTTGTGGTGCCAGATGGAGAGGAGCCTGGGGAGTTACCAGGTTAGTTTAGCAGAAATAGTTAACCTTTTCAATCTAATCAGTCCTGAGAGCAGCAAGTAAGATGCATGCAAGTCTTAAGAGTTCTTCTGACAAATCTCCCATCCACATTTCTTTTTTGTCGGAGCTACGCCTTATGAATTGAGCTCTCATTTCCGCTGCTGGAAGTACACTGGAGGATGATAAGAGAGCTGTAGTAAAGAGGCAAGCCGGTGTTGATGGCAAAGGAGTCAGAGAAAGCTCAGTCCAGTACTTGGAGATTAGAACCAAACCATTCCAGCCACAAAACATTGCACATCACATCCCTACATCTGGTCATCATTAATTGTGGTCTGTGTGTGCCTGCATGCATTTGCGCTGTAGTGAGTGCGTGCATGCATCTGTGTACGTTAATGTGTACATACTGTATGTGTGTTTTGGTGTATGTGTGCATGCTAGCGTGTGGTTGATTGGAGTAAAGGAGATTTTGCTAACACTGAGGCCCAGTGGAGAGGTGGAAAAAGAGGAGTCATGCAGCACGGAGCTACAGTTGTTTTTACTTAGAGCCTTCACTGTGGCCTCTCCTTCTCACTAGAGAGGGGGAGGTGGGGGGCGCGTGTATGTGTGGGTCTTGTTGGTTTTGGGAGTGCAGCCAGAGCCTAAAGGCCCCTCATCGCTTGATTAGTCACTCACTCATTCACTCACTGTATCATACAGTCTCGGGGGCTGTGAGGGCAGGGACAGAGTGTGATCAGGAGGGTGGAGCAAGCAGGGGAGGCCTGAGGTAACCACCATCACATTTTACTAATTATGACCTAAACCGAGATGGGGTGATATCATGAGTGCCCAGTCTCTATTTAACTGCCAGGGCTTTTCAGATCAGCACCCCCTTGGAGCAATTACATCAACAAGAGAGCTGTGGTCATTTTTAGTCAACTTTATTGACTCACAAGTTCAATATGAATCATGCCATTTTAATCAGTGTGAACTGTGGCTGTTCTGCAAGCAAAAGAGCATGCCAACGAGAAGTGGGTGGGTTTATTACATTTTGACTGGCCGCTTTGATCAACTTTTGGGTTTCACTGCTGGGCAGAGACGTAGATGCAGTCATTTAGGGAAGCATCAGTGATCGTATTTAAGAGGAGCCTAAACCACTTGGGGAACAGAGAAATTTGCAGTAATGAGTGAGTGCAGAGTGTGCCAAAGGTAAAGTAAGCTAAGCTAGTTCAACCTGGCAGTGGGCACTGGCGCGCACTGCCCGTGCCAGTGCAGTGGGTTTATTTTCCATGGTGCAGATTAAGTAAACACAGATATGCCATAAACCCAGTGAAAGACCACAATTTCAAAGACCATGTTTTCTAACACAAAGGCATCTCTTATGCTGAAATGGCAAACAAAACAAGCAGGCTTTCAAGGGCCACAGTTCTGCACTGGACAGCATCCCAAACAGTCCAGCTTGATCTACAAATCAAAGAGAGCCACTTGTGGCCAGCTTGGTGCATGGAAAAACATAGCAACCTCAAAGCTGTGCCATCAAAAGTAGATTTACTGCTTCATAACATCAATAAATTGACTCCTTTTTTTAAGAGATCTGGTAACACTGAGGAAAGGTCCACTAGTATTGTTCATTTCTTAACTTGTGTTTACTTTTGCTCAGAACAGAAAAAAATAGTAATATTCTGGATTAGAAATTAAAATAAACGTTTGTGTCAAAAATTTAAGCAATTAAGAACTTATTTTACAGATTTTTTTCCTGTTTTACTTTGGCTACATGAAAATGAACTTAATGTGTTTCAAAAACCCTTTTTATTTCTGACATTAGAGCTATAGTAATATAAATAATTGGAATGCCTGAAATTACAGTGAATATTACAACCCCTCAAATTGCTTATTCTGCTCAGTGTTGTGATAAATGGACTGTATATGCATTTGAAATAACTAAAGCAGCAGTACATTAACTCATAACATGCTGAGTGAGAAACATCTGCTGGTCACTGACCCAATATCAGGTAGACTGCTTAAACATAAAATTTCTGTTGCCCAGAGAAGTAGCTGATTTAAATTTAAATACAGGCATCTCACAATGATTTTAGCACTGTAAATATTAATAAAATTTGTCTGCAGTGTGAACCGTAAACAGATCATTTTTTTGGAGAGATCTGGACCATAATAAAAATATTCCACTGTTTGCCAAGTTTGCGCTGCCCAAATTAAATTAGTAACATCTCACTATAAATCAACAAGGAGGAAAAATAACAACTACACAGTATCATTTATAACACAATATAGACTTGACAGCAGCTTAATAATGGTTTAATTCATGACCGCACTCAAAACAGTGAAATGAGGCAGAAGCACTGATTATTTAAACTTGGTAATGGACTATCGAGGGCTAAGAGGTAGCTGTCCTTTTTATTGTTTTGGAACAAAAAAGCATGTTTTTTTCTAGATTGAGCAAGCCGTGGCTAATGAGAAAAGTCCATGAAAAAAATTCTCCGTTTATTGTTGCTGTAGCTCAGTTCTGCACGCCTCTGATTTGTTTCCAAATATATAGTGAAGGGAAAGTTGTGCATTGACCCCCAAATGATTATGCATAACAGCCATATGCTGGCTGGCTGTGACATTACATTTATGATCCCCATCATATGGCAGCTTTTTGGAGTAAACACGCTTTGAACTGTGGAGTTTGATTTTGTGTGGACAGATCAGCTGCAGTTTGTTTTGTAAGTACAGACCCCCAGTGTCAAGAGTCTCACAGAGGCGCCACCAGTGGTTTCTGCACACCATAAGGAGAGGCTCAGAGTTGAGCGGAAACAACGCATTACAAAGGAGTGCTCTTTCCTTCATTATAACGACCAAACTTTGATAAACAAATAACATTCATACAGTTATCATAACTGTTCCAACTCTGGCAAGAGCTGCAAACATTAGTACGGAGTGAAGATTTAAATCTGTCTGAGTTCAGATAGTGAGTAACCTCAAGACCTGTCAGACCTGTAGTTTTGGAGTGGTTATGTCATCGGGGTTATCAAAAATACAATAGATCAGCAGGTACACTGACAATATTAAGTGTGTGTTTTTGCTGGCAGCCAATAGGGAAGGGAAACAGATGTGGAGACATAGTCACACAAAAAAAAACCACTTTGTAATGGGAGTCTATCCTGTTGGTCCAGACTACTGTGCAGACTATCAGCAAATTATACTCCGGTAGACTATCAGACAAATTATAAATGCAACTTTATGGTTCTTTCTTTTTCTTTAGTCCATGCCATGTCACTTAAGTAAAATAGCTTCCAGCAGAGAAATATTTTTCACTGCTTTTGGATGAAAATCTCTTTCAAGAATTGTGTAAGACTGGCTAATTCCCTAATAGACACCCATGTAGGGTTTGATCATTTTCAATGAGTCTTGAGCTTAATGGCCATGGAAGTTTCTTGCCACATTAAAGGTCATAAAAGAAAAGATTTATAACTTTCAGTGTAAACTGAAAACAAAACCACACAGCCGTTTCACTCGACAGCCTTTTAAGCTGGCTGTATTGTTCCTCTCTCCCTCTGCCTGCAGAGGTGCTTGTGGCGTTGAAAGTGTTAACCGCTAGTCTCTGCATTCTTAGCATAAGTCAGGAGGGACAGATAACACTTGAGGGGTAGGATGGGGGTGGAGGAGGGCAGAGGGGTGTCCTCTGGCCGTAGCCCTTTCTGAAATTAAACTCTCGTCTGATGGCCTGTCATCATCTGCTGTGCGGGATGAAAATTCAAAGGTGTTCTCTCCGAGAATAGCAGCCATTGTACCGGGGTCCTGGACCTGCACCAGGCTTGCTCTTGAGCTCGCCCCTACACAAGCGCCTTTGTATTGTTTGTTAAGACATCATTAGAGCTAATTTCGCTTTTGAAAGCCATCCAGATGGCTTGAAATAAATGGGTGAGCAGAACCATGGTTGGAGTCAGTAGGTTCATCCTCTAGGACACCGTCATCTTACAGAAAAGGTGCTCTTTCAGCGTTTTTCTTTGTTTTTTTTTTTCTGGTTCAGGTTCCTGTATCACATTCCACAGAAACTGCTTATCAACACAGTGCAATAACAGCAGTATGCTTATCCCCTTGGCTTGTGGCTTAGTCAGAAAATCTGTGTAATTTTAAATGTATTGAAGAGATACTGTGCATCGTTTCATAACCAACATACATTAAAAGAAACTGATATTTATTTTGCAGCTACGCCTCCACGCACAACATCCCGAAGCCCATCTAATCCCACAAGTAAGTTATTGTGCATAAAAAAATATCATCTTTTTATTATGTGACAAAATAGCATTATAAATGAAGTATTGCGGTGCTACTGAGATGTGCTGGCCTGCAAATCATTCTGTCCAAATATAAGAGAACATGTTTGTTAGGTAAAACCCAGCAAAAAATATAATAATTTTAATGAGTCAAAATTTAAATTATGATGCAAAAATTAACATTCCCATTGAAATCATTAATCATATCGCAATTGCAGTATCAGTCAAAATACAATAAATAATTTTAATGTGATTTTTTTTCTTTTTTCTTTTTTTTTGCCCATTGTATTCAGCCGTACTTGTTGGGTCATCCGGTATGAACTGTGTCTGTCTTTGTCTTTCAGGCATACAGTATGTCCTGGACACGCCGACAGTGGTGGGGATCGCCTTTGCAGCCTTTGTGATCGGGGCGCTGCTGACCGGAGCCCTGTGGTTTATCTACTCACACACAGGTAGGTCTCTCTGCGCTCGGTTCATTTACCTGCCGCCCCACGCTGGGTCTCGCCCGCCCCTCCGGGTTAATGAAAAGATAAGGTGCAAAAGAATGTCTGAGTGTCTCGGTGCCAGAAATCTGCCTTTAGGATTGCCAAACATCCTGCTGCTGACAGAGCCCAGTTAACAATAACATATTGACTCCTCTACTGTAAATATATCCTGTTGGTCAGCAACAGCGGCTCTTCTCTTTCCTGCCTTTGAATGTTTTTGGGGGCTGCAGGGTGGTCAGTGAATATTCTCAGCACAATGGCTAGAGACGGGTTGGAAATTCCCCCTGTTAGGTTTAGCGGAGCGCTCACAGGAAAAGATACACAATCTGTCCATTAGATGCCAAGACCTTCCCCATCGTCCCCAGCCTGCCGACCTCAGCTGACCCCTGAGAGGAAGTGCACTCCCAGCAGCCCACTGAGTTCACCGCTGCACAGAGCTGCCCTGTTCTTGGCCTGACCGTTTGACTGGTGATCTGCGGTGCCATTGACCTGTTACCCCATTGTCAACGTGTTGGAGCTCTTTCATAAACAGGGCCAGGAAGTTAGAGTTTAGAGGCTAGGAATTCGAGAAGATACAACAATGCGCCTAAGTGTTCAAGTTTACACTCACGGTTTGGAAGGAGCTCAGGGACTGGACACTGTTGGATGACGATTTGTCCTGTTAGTAGTCCAGCTTTTTGGGCCGAGAGCTGTGAATGGATAGAGCACCGGTCACTCTGCAGTACAGCTACTCGTTGATTAGCATACACTTATTACAGACTGTTTTATACTGCGCTGCAGGCCCAGTCACATTTAGTTGATCATTAGTCTGCTCAACACGTTTTCATTCAACAAGCAGGAGAGATCAGTTGTCAGATGTGAGTTTCCTTATCTTTATCACAATATTTGTATTGGCACCTCTTTAGAAAGCCACTTTATTTGAGTTTTATGAGTTTCCTAGAGAGGCCAACAAAGAAACGCATGCCTTTTGATTGGCTGATTTCCCATAGATTTTGGAGGTCAAAAGTTGAACATCTGAAGAGAAACAGGTGTAAGGATAGTAGTCAGCAAAATAATACAAGTAGCCCAGTCCTTCAGTATTTGTGATAAAAAAGAGCTTCAGGCGCATGTTCCTGTTGTTGTTGCTAAAGCAGACCTTTCTGTTGGGTTATTTTGAAAGGCCTGTTATGCTTTCTTGACTGAAATACCCTTACATGGCAACACTGGCATTTCCCTGTTAACCCCAAGAATGCAGATCCCCCAAATCAACCACCAAAAATATCACTCGGAGTGTATTTTAAACTGGTGCAAGAGTGATGAAACTTGAAAATAGAACTGCGTTTATCCCCTCAGGGCCTGAGGACAATGTTGGATGTTCTTGGTCTCTTGAAAAGGGTCCAATGTTCCCTTTTTTATAACATATACATGTTGGAACTGTGCTTGGAGTTCTTGGAGCCATACAAGGTTAATTCCTTACAAGGAAATTTAGAGCCATAAATACTTCAGATGGCACCACAACATATTATTAGAGGGTTTTTCTTATCTTGGCTTTTCTTATCTATGAAATAAAAAGTTTACATTGCTATTTTATTGCTATTTTTGCACTGCTATTTTTTTTTATCTTGCCGTTTATCTGAAGCACACACACCTACACACACATAAGAGAGGGCTTAAAGATCTCAACAATGACACATAAAATAAATGACTTTAAAGGAATATGTGTTGGGCAAAATACCCTTTTTCCAACTCACCCAGATTGAGACAAGATGTTCGATGCCATTTCATCATTCATCATTCAGTCATTAGCCTAGCTCCGTCAAAGTGAAAAAAACTCCAAAGCTGTCTTATTTACACAGTGTATCATG
>OMKZ01003409.1:4983-16087 GCA_900302535.1 Neoniphon sammara | reverse complement strand
GTGGCTGCACCATCCTTTATTTATGGAGCTGGAGCCGGCCCTGATTGACAACCTGGGATATGAAAGGGTCCATCCAACTCACCCCCCCGCCACCCCAATACACACACACACGCACACACACACACACACACACATTCACACACTCCCCCAAAGCCTCAGGCAGTCTCACACACAAAAAGAACTCAAGCACACACTCCCACGCGCTCATATACACAGCTGCTGGGTGAAAAACGTGTATCTCCAAAATGTCACCACTTGAGGATTGAAGGAAAAAAGCTGTCTTGTTTTTTTTTTTCTTTTTTTTGGTCTGACAAGTGAGTTTATGCAATGGATTTTGAATGGGTTGTGTAAATCCAAGGGCGGGAGCATTTTTCTAACACGTATCGGACTGTGTAAAATTTTCAGTGAACCTGAAACATGAAAATAAACACATCTGGAGTTGGGAGGTTTTCATATGACAGCAGCAAAATGTATGTCCATGAATGTAGGGAATCATCAAGGCACCCACAGTGCTGCACGCACACACACACACACACACACAGATGTTAAAAGACAGACACACCGACTTGCACATCGCTTGAGTCACAGTCTGACACCCTGTCATCACGCGAAAGGACAGTCTCATTTTTCATCTCCGA
This sequence comes from Neoniphon sammara, assembly GCA_900302535.1. Classification (NCBI taxonomy): domain Eukaryota; kingdom Metazoa; phylum Chordata; class Actinopteri; order Holocentriformes; family Holocentridae; genus Neoniphon; species Neoniphon sammara. The sequence continues at coordinate 15,449 of OMKZ01003409.1, read as the reverse complement.
CTGGCAGATTTGACTTGAGTCTGTCCCTCCATGTTGTACTTTCACTTGACTTTTTCCACTGAGCTGATGTCCACTCTCTCCGCCCGCCCCTGCTGAAGCAATAAAAAGTACATGAAAGCCCAGCTAGAGCAGCACCCCATAAATATTGCATGACACAAGCATGTTTGGCCAATTTACACTTTTCCTTTTTTCTGACAGCTCCATCAACAAGCGATTGGGCGAGTTCCACGCGTATGAATAAAATATCAGGACGTACAATGTGTATTTTTTGAAAAAGTTTTCTCTCCATCTGATGCACAGCATGGATGTGTTAGACTACAGAGGAGCGAGTGGCAGCTCTCGCATTACTTTGATTTTATCTGTTCTAGCGTACAAGAGTGCATATTATTCCAAGGGAGACAGTACCACTGGCCCTCTTTTTTTTTTTTTTTTTTTTTTTTTAACAAAGCTATATATAAACTTCAAAGCGACTGGGAACAACACATAATATCATGGAAATAAAATGCAGAGATTCCTCTCAGGACTTGTGCTTGCCGCAGAATGTTTAAAAATTAAACGCGCTTGTCGCAGCCTTTACAAAGTGCCAGACAAATTATTAGTAGCCTAGCAATTGTGAGAACATGAAATCCCTCCTAAAATCCAATCCTTTTAACAATGTGGCGATGGCACACTGATGAAGTGTTTGTTTGTTTTGTTGGCGAGACATCACTTCACAGATCTTCTATTGGTCTGACAGCCTGGGAGAGCGGAGTAATAAGTGCCGTAACAGCTGAAACACCTAGCAACAGGATGACAGCGTGTTTACACACAGTGTTCACTGATCAGGAAAGGAGGAAGAGCGGCGTTTGTCCTGTGACTTTGAAACAAGTCAGAGGAACATACATGAGGAAGGGCGACTGGCTCAGGAAAGCTCAGCAGTGAGATATGAAGCACATTTGGAAATAAATGTCAATGAATCATCCTGGCGAAAATTCACCAGCAGGTCGTATTCAACATGCCAGGGATATTCGTGTCTTTGGGAGCAGTTTGACTCAGAAATGCACCAACCCTGGGGAAAATACAACTTTTTTTTTTTTTTTATCATGCACTAACACTCCTATCCTCTGCTGGTTTTTAACTCGTAGTTCAATTTGGGGTTTGCTGTGGAGTGGAAATACAGTAGATATGCACCAGGATGGAGAGAGTGTATGCAAGTTTGCTTGGTAATTAGAAGAAGTGTGTTTAGACATGGCTGAGTTGTCACATTGATGGAAGGAGTGTTTGTGCTGTCGGTGTGTGTGTGTGCAGGGGGTGTATGTGATACTGCAATGAAGCATGCATGTGTGTGTGTGTGTGTGCGTGTGTGTGTGTGTGTGCGTGCCTGAGGAAGAGATAGAGATAGAAAGAGTCTGTCTTTATGTGTATTTCACTGTCTCAGTATCTAAGCTGCTTCTCACTGAACCACTTGACAGAGAGCATGAGTGTGCGTGTGTGTGTGTGTGTGTGTGTGTGTGTGCACATGTGCGTGTGTGTGTGCATGACAAAGAAAGCGTGTCTATATTGGCCTTGCTGTTGCTGTGAACATGGCGGAGCTCAGAGGAGTATTAAGATTGCGTTGACTGCATTTCAGTGTGCAAATTCTATACTCATATTTCTGGGCTCAAGAAGATACAATAAAAACAAAAAAAATGTTTAAAGGATACCTTTAAACAAAAAATACTGTTCATAAAAACATGCAAGTCATTTCCCAGCATTTAAAATATCCAAATAGCTACGAATAAAATGTTTTAATCTCAATTATAGTGAAATATTTTCAACTAGACTTTTGAATACATAATGTCCAAGGCAACATTAATGCAACCTCATAATGAAGCTTATATGTGCACAAAGCATAAAAATGTATGCAAAACCAGGCTTGGTATGTATTGCATCATGGCATCATTTACTCTGCATTCTTAGTTGTGCATGTACTGTAAAGCTTGTGTTTTAGGCATAACCCTTAGACACCAAACTAATACATATTTTCTTTACTTGAATTCACTCTGGTCCTACTTCACCCAAGACTGTAACGTATACACAAAACATAAATTCCACATGTTACTTTATTTCTATTTAGTAACCTGAAGCTACAGTTTTAGTAAGGACATGACCACAACCTCACCCACAACCCTGCACCGAGCAACTTTGCATGTTGGGGGCTCCAAACTGTTTTAATTCTGAACACTTCAAAACCCAGAAATCATGCAATGGGGCCAAGCACACCCATGATGTGAGGCAGAAATCATGAAATGTGCGATCAGTAAAGCACACACTCCTTTGGTCTACATTTCTTCGTCATCGTTGGTGTGAGGAGGTTCAGTCGTTGTTGTTGAGTCTGTTGCAGAGGCCTTTGCTCGCTGCTGTTTAGGAGCAACTTTTGCCTGTGCACAGAGAAGATTTCCCACCAGTGACCACACCTGACACCAAAATTTACTTGGTGCAAATACAGCGAATCTACATTGTCTCAATTTGAGAGGATAGGACATGCTCCTGCATTTACTCACTTTGCAATTTAGTCTGCTAAGACAAGTGTATTTTTACATAAACTTGTTGCCATTTTTAAGCATCAGAACTCTGATTTTCCCTTAAATTCCCCCCTAAGTAGCTGCAAAGTTAGAAAAAAAACATTTTTTTGTATGACAGTGCCACATGCATATTCTGTATCTGCTGTTTGCAACGCTTGAAGCGACATCACACTTCTGTTGAGTGAAATATTGAAACTGAGGACGCCCATTGTTTTATGGCTGCAGCATTACATCAAAAAGAAAATATCTAGATGTCTTGTGGATCGTTTTATGCATATTTCCCTGTAATTCAGCAGGACAAACCTTGGGATCTTCACCAGAATTTAAAATAATGTTCTGTGGGTTTGAACGCACCCAGGCTGTGCAGTAATAACAAACCCACCTGTGGGAGCTGCAGAGCTGAAGTGGTACAAATTTTGCTTCTCAGTTTGAATCTAATTGAGCCAATGCAATTGTAAAAAAAAAAACACTTGTAGAAGTTAGCTGGATTTCTGATCGTAGCCTGGAAATGGCCTTTCTCATCAGGCTGTTGCGGTGTCAACAGCGGGCTCCTGGCATTTCAACATTACAAGTGCCAGCTATAGCTCCTATATTTGCCAGCCTTGGTCTTGTGGTGAAGGGCGAACTGTTGTCTTGGGGCAAAGCTAAGCAACTAGCAAAAATTGTTCAATATCTGCTTTCATTGGCAGTCACTCAGTGTGGAGGAGGCACTGCTGTTTGTACCCATGAGGCTTTTGTATCATGTGTGTGAGTGCACGCGCGTGTGTGTGTGTGTGTGTGTGTGTGTGGTCAGGCATGGTCAGCACAGCCTCAGGACTCTGATAGTGAATGAGCTTATCGAGGATCTATTCTCTCCCACACTCCTATGCTCCGACTCAGACCGTACCGGCTCTGATTTCCCTGGAGTGAGCTGGACCAGCTCTGATATTCTCTTGCAAAGTTTATCTCTCCAGCAAAGTAATGGTCAAAAATCAAGACGTGTTGGCTCAGCTGATCACTCGGAGGAACCTGGCATGGCTGAGAGGCAGAGTCAGCCTCGGCCAATCGATAGCCCACTCAGCATTAGTGTTTGGCCACCGCATTAGTATTCATTGACAGAAAGACAGTGGATAAATGTGCTGCCATTATTTAAGATAAACACTAAATGCCGTTGTTATTCTTTTTTTGCAATCTCTTCAGCCTTTTAATATCTTGAGTGACATTTTAAGCCATCTGATGACATGCATTCACATGTTGTGCCGCTGATTTGATGGCCACATCTCTCTTACGTTGTAGACGGTGCAAATCAATATCAATTTCCCACAGTTAATTATACTGGCATTAACGCCAAGTACCAAATCCTCATATAAACTCAAGCACTGGAACTTTAACAGTTATAATTTGTTGCTTTCCACCTCGGTCAATTGAGTCATGAGATGCTTCAGGACTGCAGCTTTCCTCTATCATCCCGCCTGCAGCTGGTGGAAACAGCTGTGGTCAAATGTTCTTTTGGGCATCATTTAGTTGTTATCATACAAAACCCCTTTAGAACGCATCACGCCCTCTAACAAAGTCGCTGCGACGCCCTCTAAGTGCCAGCTGTGAGTCTGCAAAATAATCAGTATTCTTGTGTATTTCAACATAATGCAATGACTCAACCACAGAAATGCTGGTAGCAAGCCATGTGTTGCATTAAGAGTGTAAGTAAACCACTGGTCACAAAAATAGCAGTTGAAAACATTTTCACCTTCCCAACAAGGTCCATACCTCTGACTTCTTCTGGACAACAGAACAGCCAGAAAGCAAGGGGCTGTATCAAAATTAATTTTATTTGCTCAAACACACAAATACAATATCAAAAACTTAATATATTGTAGAAAATAAATAAGTTCACTTAAATAATGCTGGTGTGAATACATAAAAAAAGTGTGGTTCAGTATTCCTACAGTGATCACAAGATTTCATGGACAGACTGTCTTGTATTATATGTATACATATATTTCTCTTTTTAACCTCCCAACTCCTGTTCTTCCTCAAGCCAGGCTCCCCTCTGTCTGCCTGATTTCCTTTCCCACCCTTCTCCCCTCTGTGTCATTTCCCAATCCTCTCCAGTGGAGGAGTGCAATGAAAGTTCTGCTCTCAGCATTCTTCAGTTGTGTGCTTTTGGTCTTTAACGCCATCTCTGGGGATCCAGTCCAGTGGATTTTCCCGATCAGGCCTCCATCGGTCTCCCCCTCCGGTACGTTCACTCTGCCTTTCTCCGTCTCAAACAGTTCGTCTTCTGGCTCTCATCTTTGTTTATCCTTCAGTTGAAAGGAGCAAAGGAGAGGATTGGGATTAGGCCAAAGGACCAACTAATACAAAACATATGGGTGTTTGAGCAATGAGTCACATGTTGAGCTTGGTGCTCTGAGTCATGACTCTTACACCAAAAATTGCATGTGCTGTGCAGGAAACTGTTAAGTACTGTCATGCATGAAGTGATATGCTCCAAAATTACAGATATATAATAAGAAAAACTATTCCTATAATTGCACAAAAAGTATAGATAATATTTTTAAAGAAGGATATATTGCATATTGAGATACTGAATGAAAAACTGATAAGAATCTTTCATCCAAAGTTTTGGAATGAAACTCCTCATGCTGCAGGAGGATATCAATTTCATTTTCAGTTTTACGCAAACGTTATGCACCACAAGCTTTGGCTCGACAAAAACCCTTCCTGACGCCGTATCTTTGGGCCAAATAAAATGTGATTAAGAGGTGTGATTTTCTGCCCCAACTGTCCATAAAAGCTGTGCAAAAGTCCCTTGTTGCTGGAAGACTCAGCCAGTAAATGCACCTCCAGTGCAGTTTATTACCCTTTTTTATTTTTTTGAAAAATTTGTGTGCAGCTTTAGTCTCAGATGGTCTTATGTGGAAGCTGCTTGGTTTAGAATTGAGCTGATATGTAGCTTTGGAGAAAAAAAACGGACTTTGTAGAAGTATTATTGTACCAGACCATGTGGTGTCTATTGCCAGTCTGCAGTAATGGAGTGATAAAGTTTAGTCTCGGGGCCATTTCACTTCAGCCCAACCATTTATCAGTTTGACGTCTAAACTGTTCTTAAGAGGTAATGATATAGCAAAATAGCAGTCATTCCCGGTCATTTCATCCAAGATATGACATATAAACCTTTTTAACAAAACAATATTTTTTTAGCGCTTCCATTTTCAAGGAAATCTACTCCATGAATTGGTTAAGTTGAAAGTGATGAAGCTGTTGGTGGTGATTATTTGTGCGATGTAACTTACTTGTTGTTCCAGCATGCAAGAAGAGCCTTAGCCTGCCTCCCCTCAAGGTTCAGACATGCCTTCTCTGTGCTCATGTCTTGCTTCTGTACTGTGACACTGAAAAATGATAAACAACAAATGGTCAAAACACCGCAGTGACATAGATAATAATGATAATGTTGCATATGACACTACAAATGTTACGAAGCTGCAGAAAATACATGTTTGAATGTTAATTCAGACTTACATGACTTCAGTTTTTTCACAGCCGGGTTTCTTATCAATGACTCTGAAATCTGAAATTTTATCTGGAGTGAACTTGATGGTGTTAAAACATAAACACCTGGATCCAGGAACGAAAGTGGCTGCAGGGAGACAATTTAGAAACCAGTTAGACTGCATCCTCAAGTGCTACAATGGTCACATTTCATTTGTTTTACTGCAAAAACTGAATAAAGTAGCTTTTATACTTCATGCAAACGGAAGGCAAGCATTAAAGGCTTTTTGCTTTTTGTTTATATCTATCATTGCAGCATCATGCATCACATAATCTATAGTCTGAATATAAATGCAATCCATACCACCTCAACACTTATACTATAAAACCTAGCCATTATAAATTGACTTTAAAGTGAAGCTGCTGTAAAACTCACCCTCATAGAGCTGCACACAAAATGCAGCTGCAACAACCAGGAGGAAAGTGCAGGTTCTCAGTGAAAAGGCCATCGCTCTGCTGAGTTAAGAGATCCCTTGAAGGAGAGAGTGAGAGCTCTAAGATGCACTTGAGGAGAGAAGTGTGGAGTGAAGATCTTGTCCGATCCGCCTCCCTTTTTATACACAACGGGGAGTGGGTTTTCCCAGAGTCCGTGGCTTTTCCCGTCAGGCCTAGCAATGCATTCTTTGGAATTTCCACTCACTCACGAGATGTTCTGGAATGTGTTCTGGGAGGGCGGGGAGAGAGTAAAGGGAAAGGGAAAGTGTTGTATACACTAAGTGAGCTCATGACACAGCGGGATCGGATCTCAAATAAGGTGAGTCAAGAACCATAGAGTGGTGACTTTACATGTTTTATTTACTGCCATTCACATATGCTTTACATTACTACTGACCATTTTCCAAAGCATACCATACTGTTTTAGATGTCTGAATGTTTTTCCTACCTTTCAGACAGCTGTTCCTTTTCATTCATTTCAGTACAGCGTGAAAAACAGCTTGCAGAGACTTGAAACTTGCTTGAGATAGGTAATTCGTCACTGTGAATATCCTGCCTGGGTTTATTTTTGTCAATTATTATATTGTCGCGTGGTAAGTCAATTTAATATCTGCACTGATTTTTTAAAAAAAGAAAGTCTGTGCATATTCTGGTGCGTTCGCAGGCTGATGGGAAGCTCCGACATCAGGGACTATAAAGCTGACTGCGAAACAGCAGGCTAAATTATTTAGTATGAAGACAAAACGATACACAAACATGGACATTGTGAAAAGGATGATGTGGATTTAGTTTTCATATTTATTGAGAGCACATGAATGCATCACTCTCTCTTCACTCAGCCTACACAACAGAACACAAATCTCCACCAGAAAACTGTCCCTGAAGAAAAGCATGTTTTATAAACTAAATTCAAATGATCATGATTCCTAAACCCAGGCATGAATGCTTTGGAGAATCTTAGACTTACTCCGCTTGAAATTTGAAAAACAGGGAAATTGAGTAAATATTCAAACCTCTTGAAAAGTGTGGTATGCTTTGACAAGTAGTTGGTACAATATAAAGTATATGTGCAGTGTCGTAAATGGGCTTAAAGATAGCCATGTGTCAGGAATCTGTGCAGCTGGACACACGCCAACCTGTACAGACTTGCTTCTGCTGGGAAGTGAAGCTTAATGACGTAGAGTTTAGAAAGTGTCAGACTACCGGACTGGGTGACAGCGCTTTCAGGAGAACTTTACTTTGCTGATGCAACATTGCAATATTGTACTTTGTTGATTAATAGCCTAGAGTTAATAGTATATAATATGAACATACTGAATTTATTTACTCAGTGTGACTGAAAAATTCTATCTGGCATTATGATGAAGCTACATTAATTTCTTGTTGCTGAATAATAATAATGAATAATTCATTTTTTTTTAATTTACAATGAAAAGTTGTCTGAAAATGAGAGGGAAATGCATTTATCAAACAAAAAGAACCTCTACAAGAATAACAATATGCATAATTTTTGCTCTCTCGTTTCTCCGTGTTCTTTGCCATCATACCACCACATTCTGCAGCCTCATTTAGCACTTACTGGAATCCACAAAGACAGGATGACAGTATGACCAGTCATGGTGGTGGTGATGAGGAGGGGGCTGGGTGATATAATCTGTGAAATCGGTCAAAACACACTCCAAGGAAGCAGGTCAGCACTTGTTTTTTTTACCATGTTGAAATGTGGGGTGAATAACGCCTTAACACTCAGGACGAAACTGTTACTGTCTGCAGTTTGCATACCGTACGCTCTGCAGGACCGTGACACCGGATGCCAGTCACAACTCAACAATCCACATTTAAAAGAGCAATAAGCAAGCCTACTATGTGATATCACAAAATGACCATAATGTGTCTGCATAGGTTTGACAGGGTTGTTAATCAATATCAGTGACTCAGCAATTTAATTTGCCAGATGCTGAGGTGCAACACTCTGTGCAGTGATGGAGGACAGTGCCACAAGAGAACAACCAGTGTCACACATTTCAGCTAAGAGGGTTAAAATGCCTTGTCCTCAACTCAAAAAAGGCAAATGACAAGTTATGTTAATATTATTATTATTATTATTACCTCTTCATCGTGTGTTTTTGTTGAATCTTTGCTTATTTACCCACTTAGTCGTCTCTCTTGCTGTTGCAGCCCGTTGGTCACTGATAAAAGTCAATGAAAGTCTTAGATCATTAGATGCCCCTTTAAATTAACAGATTTATTTCAAGGCCAATATGATTGTATTGCACATTACAGGCCAGCAGTCCTTCAGATCATTACAAAGTAATCACATATGAATTTAATGTGCCTATAGATCGATGGAAATCTTGGAAATTCCCTATGGGCAGAGATATATTTAACGGGCTGTTAATGTCCACCAATTCTACTCCGTCCATTCAATATTAAGCCAACCACTCTGATTGTGAAGGACGTGCAAACCTGCAAGCAACATTACAAGATGGAGGCAATCCAAAAAGGTTTTGGATGTAGGGTTGATCGGAGCACAAACTAACATGAGGTCTAAAATAACAGATATTTGCTGGACCCCCACTAGAAGGCCTAGAAACTGGTATGTCACTCACTGATTTACTGACTTACTGAGTAGTTTATATAGTTGCAAAAAGTAAAATACGAAGTGCCTCTTGCCACATTTTCACAGTCTCATATGTAACATGAGTTTTAAGACGATCAGACTGGAATTTCTCTTTTTATCAGCAAAAGTATATTTTTTTGGTGACAAAACCTGTCGATTTTGATGACCCTATGACCTTTCTTCTAACACCATCAGCAGGCGCAGCAGGGCATCTGCCTTCCAAATAACACTTTAGTTTGATTACTGGTTTGTGTCTGTAAGTTATAGAATCCAGTATTAAATCATTATTATTATCATTCATAATAATAATAATAATAATAATAATAATCAACATTATTGTACAGCACTTTTCAAAAACAAGGTTTACAACAATATACTTAACAATATAAGACAAGGCAAAAGGGAATAAAGGGAAGAACCAGAGAGAGACATCTCAAATACATGCACATTCATGTACACATAATAGAAACCCAAGCAAAAGACAAGTAAACATTCAAGGCATGACTTAAAACCAGTGACTGACTTTGTTAGTATAACCTCTTCTGGTAGGTTACATGAAAATTTGTTGTCTTTAAAAGTTGAAAAGGCTTTATGATAAAAATATGTTTTAAGAAGGGATGTAAAAGATGACACTGATTCTGCCTGAGTTTCTCAGGCAGGTCGCACAAACTGGCAGCAGAGGTTACCTGGTCACCTTTTGTCTTTAACTGGTTTACTGGAATAGGAAGGAGCTTCCTGTCTGAGGACCTCAGGCTGCACACATGCTCATAAGGCATTAAAAGCTCAGAAAGGTAGCCTGGCACTGAGTCATGCAAAGCCTTAAAAGTCATCAATAATATCTCATACTCATAAACGTTTAGTCACCCATCTGGTAGCTATAATGTAACTCTGTTTTGAAACATGAGAGCAACACACAACAAGACAGTATTACCCAGGCAAAAGTAGATCAGTTCTAACGCCACGTAAGCAATCCATGACAACAACTTATTTTGTGGCACTTTTAAATTAAGGCCTTTGGTTTGTCACCTTAATGGAGCAAAAAAATAAAATTGTCAGTGCATGATGCACAGTCTCTCATCAAAAGCCTTGTTACCCTGCCATAATCAATGTCTGAAACTAAACAGAAGTTATAATTAACATACCCAATTAGAAAATGAAAAGAAAAGAAAACAACAATGTAGAATATAATGGTGTTAAGGGTTAGGCTACATGAGCTTGCATAAGCTGGTGAGATTCAAGCCCATGTCTGGACATGTGCACGAGTTTGCATGGCAAAACAGGATGCGGAATGAAATACTGTGGGAAAGGTTTTTTTTTTTTTTTTTTTTCATTTTCAC
>OMKZ01003405.1:2418-12559 GCA_900302535.1 Neoniphon sammara | reverse complement strand
TTACACTCACATGTACACCTAAAGAGACACTTACAGACACACACACACACACACACACACACACACACACACACACTGACCTTATAGACTGTTCCAAAGGCTCCAGAGCCCAGGATCTTGACCCTCTTCAGCTCCGTCTCTTTCAGGATTCGCAGCTGTGCCTGGTTAGGGGCTGTGCCACTGGGGGTCAGGGGCTCCACCAGCTGAGAAAAGACAGAGACAGACACACACATACACACACATATTTGTATCACTTAGACCTTGTGACCACTGGCCATCTTGTGTTTTTTTAGCAGGCAGAGCCACACAGATGGAAAGAGCTGCTCGTGGATACTGCTGTTGCCGGGGAACTACTACTGAAAACCCGAGGTATGGCTCTCTCATGCTTCAAGGAGCACTTCACCCAGAAGCTATATTTTCTGAATCCTTTTCTCACCCCGAGTTGTCCTGAAAGTAGAAGAAAATGGTTCCATAAACTGTAGCCACTTAAATTAGACTGTAGTTTGTCAGAGACTTCGACAAACAACAGCAAAAAGGGAAATGAAAACGTTGGTTTCAAACTCTTCGTGCAGCATAATCAAAGCCTTGACTCACCATTCATGTCTTCAGTACATCCCAAACCAATGCACTTTCAGTGTATACTGCAAAAAAACTCAGTGTTACCAAGTCAGATGGAGACATATTCAGTGCTAAAATCTTGTTTTTCCTTGAACACGCAGTGAAAAAATCTGACAGTGCAATGAGATAATCTGGAATTTTATTGAGTCAAGTGTCATTTTCTTGATACTAGTGGGTTCATTTGCTTTATTCTGCTTTGTTTCAACAAAATTTATACTTGTTCCCAAAGGATTATCTCACCCTATTGGCAGATACTAAATGACTTAAGATAGAGGTTTTTCGCAGTGCACACTGAGCCTTCGCTTTCCCGTTTTCTGTAAGGCATGCGATTAAAAAACTTTTGGGATAAGAAAATTACACAAAATATATAGTTTTTGGGTGAAGTATTCCTTTAAAGTAGTAGCAAACTAACCTCAGGCACAGTGAAAGCAATAAGAAAAAAAAACAAACCATAACAAGTCTTCAGCACTGTTGGGAACGTGCACTTCTGTCCAACCGTTCCATTTGAAATAATAATAAAAACGCCAGAGCTGGAAAGAGAAGTTCCTGATGAACACCCAGGCTTGTTTGCAGTTTCTCCACATGGATGCGAGAATAAACAAAACAATACAGATGCAGTGAGAAATTTCTGTGACTTGTCCTGATTGCCATGTTATCGCAGAGCGCACACACACACACACTCAAAAAAAAAAACAAAAAAAACAAAAAACGCCTTTGAGCAATTTGTGAACCATCCTGCTCCTCCAAACAAAATACAGGGACAATGAATGTGAAGTCCTGCCTGAGCTGCCAGTTACCAGTTTAGACCGTGGCGGGCACACGCTAAACAAATCACAGTTTGGTGTCAGCTACTATCACAGCCGACAAAGAGAAGCGACTCACCAGCTGTGCACATACAAAACAATTCCAATTCAAGGGTATGACAAGCCTCCTCCACACTGCCTGGCTGCCAATAACAGCTGACACTGAACAGCGTCCCAGCAGCTGGCCGGCCACCCGCCTCACCGCTAGCCGCTGAACAAAGCCTCGGCTACTAAATATAAAGAGCAGGAGCTGGCACCTGTAGCCTGTAGCTGTGAGATGATCTGAGCCAAAGGGAAGGAGCCGCCATACAGACACCGACACACACACACACACACACACATGCAGACACGCGAGCATCAAGACAGACGCATGTGACCGTGCTCTCAGTAATGCATTAATCAAAATCACAGAGGACGGTGCATAAAGTTTCAATAAACTAAACTAATTTAACTTCCAATGCAGATCAGGTTAGAATGACGTATTGGTTTACTAAAATATCAGGCGGATATCTGCCTTTTCTTGGATATTGGGTATTTGCATGTCCATGTTTTCCCTCTCCAATGTGATAGAGTTTGCTCTCTCGCTCTTCATTGTTAAAGTTGTTTTGTTTGACAGCATCTCCCTCATCTTTTTGATTTTGCATGCATAATAATTGTAAAAATACTCTTTATTTAGGTTAAAATCTCAATGAGGTCTTCTGCAAAAGAGATCTGGCCAAGAAGGCAGCATAAAACAAGAAAAGGTCAAAGTTGCAAATATGGACAGCAAAGAAAGGACAGCAACCATAAGAACATCCAGTTAAAGCATAAAAGCATGATTTAAATTACACCTAATTTAAAGGTGCATTATGCAAAATTGCAGAGAAGTGAGGACCCCCTCTCTACTTAATAAAAGATTTAATTCAAATGAATAAAGATCATTCACTTACCGCGCATCATGCAAAAAAAAAAAGTGCATGCACACACACACACATGCACATACACACACACACGCACAAACAAAGGCGCATTCAATCACCCAGTCACATAACACCCATCTCAATCACCAGCGCCCACCCACCCCAACACACACACACACACACACACACACACTTATCCGCACACACAAATTCAATCAGACAGTAATATCATGCACGTGCACACAAATATTGACCCTCATATCCACATAGCGCACATCACACACACACCAAGAAGCACATGCACACATACACACACTCATAAACACAAATTCCGTCAGCCCCCACATAGCTCATCACACATACACACAAATTCAATCAGCACACAATGCACAAAGCACACTCAACGCAAATACACACACACACACAGTAGAAGTCAATACGTCTGATCAATATGTGTCTTAATGAGCCTATCAGCCTATCAGTTCCCTCATTCGCCGCGGTTTATCAGCGGCATAATCACCCGGCTCAGCCATGGCCATCAAACAATATAATGAGACCATATATCAGTCGGTCAGCCATACAAGCACTTACTCAATGTGATATAAAACCATCAGCACAATAGGACCAGCAGTCGCACCATCGGCAGGCCCGCAGAATGGATGACATTGCCCGCAGCTTGGCAATGACACACCGTTTAATAGCTACTGTTATGGCTGGGACCGAAGGCGGAGTGTAAGCCTGTGGCGCCGTCACCACAGGAAGAGAGTTAGCAGGGAGAATGAGGGATAAATACTGGAGAGAGAGAGAGAGAGAGAGAGACAGAGGGATGGAGGAAGTGAAATAAAGAGAGTGGGGGGAAGATGAAGGAAGGAATGAAGGAATGCAGGAAGCAGGTGTTTGACTAATGTGGGTTTCTCTTCAACTTCAGCTGAGTGATTTTGTCATTGCTGTGGGGCCGAGCTTTGTTCAAACCCACAGAGCTTTATTGGAAATTCTAGTGGAGATCCCAAAGTTTCCAAAGATGCCAAATCTGTCCTGCTGAATTCCAGGGAAATGTGTATAAAATGATGCACAAGACATGTAGATATTTTCTATTTGATGTAATGCTGCAGCCATAAAACAATGGCATCATGAATATTTCACTCAATATAAGTGTGATGGAGCTTCAATGAAGCTGCAACCAGCAGATACACAATATGGATGGGACACTGTTGGACAATATGGATTATTTTTTCTAACTTCGGAGCTACTTTACTTTAAATTGGATCTCAAGGGATTAAAGCCAACATGATGCTGATATATATATTTTTTCAAAGTAATTTTTTATTTAGGGCCGGCCAGACAGATTTTGTAACTGTCAAACGCAGGCTGAGCCAATGTATTCCCTATGAGGATGATACACTGGTACAACAACAGAGAGAATGGAGGGCTGTCTGTCTTTTACATGGCTGGTTCACATTTTGATGCATGTCAAAAGAGCAGACTATCCCAAAAAAATTTCAGACTGCAGTGTACGCAGGCGTCTGTTGAATGTGCAGCAGCCAATCAGACGGCGTGAAGGCAGAAAGCGCTCTTTTTCAAAATGGAGGAGGAATCGATTCCCCTAGTCCACAGCCTTCCCAAACTTTATGACACTAGTCTACAAATACACGACCACGGAAACCGCACTAATATGGCTTGGCACAATATTATGAGCCCGCCTATGTCAACACCCTTTTTCCACAATGCCACACCTCTATTTTATATTCCTATCACACAAAACACTAAACAGATCCTATGCAACATTGATCCACTTCATCTATTTCTGTTTAGCTTCCCCTTAAGCCTTCATTCAACCAGGGAAGCCAATAAAGAACAAATTTTTATTCACAATAATAGCCTGCCACATAAAAAATACCTATTGACTGAGGAATAAGTGGGAATTGGTAATAACTAACTAAATAGTACTTCTCCTACTACTACTACTACTATTACCACTAATAATAGTAATAATAACAATAATGCAAATATTAAGACCCTCTTTACAAATTGACTGGGTTAGCAGCTCCTTAGGGAAACATGACCTGGATCACATCACGATTGTGAAAACTGGGAAATTAAGAAGTAAATTACTTAGAATTGATGATCGGTAACTTTTTTCTTTTACTTTGACAAAAAGGACGAGCTTCGGTCAAGGAGGAACATCCATCGTGCTGGAGGTGGACGACGCATATCAGCCCGACATATCGGCAAACTGCATTATAGCGCGTCGATCCATTTGCGGACAGGCCGCATGAAAAACAAGAAAATGAGAGATGCTGCAGATAGAGAGAGGGAGAGAAATGGAGCGAGTCCGAAAGAGACAGCAGCGATGAGAGGAAGGGAGGAGGTGACAGAGCAGTAATAAGAGCAGATGGTGACAGGCTGTAGCTGTTATTGTTTCATTAGGAGAAGCCTGGACTGGGCTGAGGAGAGGAGAGAGGAGAGGAGAGGAGAAGAGAGGAGAGGAGAGGAGATGGGAGTGCGATTAAATAAGATGCAGTCCCAAGGTCTCCAAAACATCCAACCATCCACCCTCCCTCTCTTTTTGTTTGTCTCTTTCTCTCTCACTCTCGCTCTCTCTCTCTCTGTCTTGCACACACACAGACACACACACACACACACACACACACACACCACTTTATTTACCAGCTAATAATGCACCTGCTTTTGCCAAATGAACTTCTCTGGTGGCGCAGTGGAGAGGATTGGGATGTTTCATTGGACAAATAAGCAGCACGCAAGCCTCGAGCTAGAATACATTCACAGAATTATTTTGTATTGAATAAGTAAACACTGTCCTCAAACATAAACATGCACCGCTAACCCTCAGGTATACACTTAGATGTTCAAATTACCCATATAAAATGCTATATTTGTTGCAAAATGTTGCCTAATTGAAAGAGGGAGAGGGAGAACAAGCGTGCGGGACAGCAAAACCTTCACCTCAAGGCAAACATACTGTGGAAAAAGTGCCATAGTAGTTTTTTAAAGACAGATACAACCACCAACCAAATTTACAACTCTACAATGAATCTTAATCTTGGGGGCAAAGAGTTCATTTGGGATTTATTTCCTACCGAAGATTACCGGCGCCATGCGAGTTTGTAGACCTTTGGCATGGATAGATGCAATTTGTCGGTGTTCTTTGGCAGGAAATAGTTCCCGATGACACTCTTTGCCCTGAGGGCTGTGGATTTAGTCAGGTATCCATGTCATTGTTTTTGTTGGAAAGAACTGTTGGTTGTTGAGTTTTTCACTTTTGCATTTGAGCTCCAAAAATTCCAAATCTGTCGTTTCTGGGTGAAGGAAGGATAGCATCTCTCTCAGGAAGACTGCGATAGCGGTAAGAAGGAAAATATCTGTCTTTTTATATTTTGTGTGAACTCTCCCTTTAATTTATTTCCGACAAAGCCTTTCTAACAACTTCGGCTTTCGCTCTTTTTAAACTCCTAGCCAATATTTACCAGGAGCCTAGCTTCATCCAAATTCTTTTCTCCCTTCCATCATTAATCATTAATCGAGTAGCATGATAATCATTTAACTGTACGGCTAAAAGGACAGACTGAATACAGTGAAAGTTAAAGAGACCATTTGGTGCCACTGATTGCCTGATCAAATAATAAGCCTCGCATAAGATAAGTGTAATTTAATCGACTATCTAAGTAGAGATTTTTGGGGGTGTTTCTTGTTTTAAATATCCTTATTGTAGCTACATTTAAACGGTGGCACAGAGTGAGCCTATTAAGGCAATTTGTGCATTATGGTGGGACAGCATGCCTATCATTATGCAAGGTCATTCACTCTGCTACAACAGTGTGGCTCTAGAGGACTTAGCCATCACCAGTAAAATTATTTCTGCTCACTATATTAAGCTGTCAATCCAAAAACACAAATTCAAATCCTCCTCTATAAAGCAAGGAATCTTTCGTAGATGTGCTTTTCTTTATACATACTTCTTTTCTGCTTGTTTTCACTCTGTGAATTCATGAATTCTGTGGGTTTATGAAATATAGTGATCTGACATTTGGGGGTCACCCTATCTCTTGAAGGCCGTTGGGGGCATCAGTTACACCACATTTTAATGTGTACAATAAAACTCAGACACACACACACACACACACATTCTATATTTACAAAGAATCCTGTGGGAAGCGTCTGTTCAATGCTCAGAAATCAGATGCCCCAAAAAGACGACCAAAAAGCGCTGCTGCCAACATTTGATTCAGCTGAAATGAGTTCAACTTTTCATTAAAATGGGCGGCGACATCAGCTGCTTTTAATCAGCTGACCAAAGAGAGGACTGGATGCAGAGACTTCCTGTTAGAGGGTCCTGATATTAAAGGTCCTGGTGTTAGTGATGTATCAGAAATCCCCAGGATAATCTCAGCTAAATTGCTAGGCTAATTGTGTAATGTGACCATCTTTATGACCGGGAGACAAAAAAAAAAAAAAAAAAGGGCTCCGCAGAGGTTTTCAAACTTTTTTAGGCTTTGAACTCAGAGATTGATTTCATTGGTTGTTTCATCAAGCTGCAGACCTCCGTTTGAAGGGATTTCGCCTCAGGGACCCTCATATGAGAAGATATTTTAGTTTTTGAAGTATTAAACTGTTTAAATATCATAGTTGAACACTGACAAATAGATTCAGAGAGGTGAGATTAAAACATAAGCTTGAAATAATCACTTTCTAATACAACGATTTCTTTTGAATTGAATTACAGTGAAATTAAACTGTTCCTCGTTTTGCTGAGGACCCCTCCTGTGGGTCCCTGGACCCCAATTTGAAAACCACTGTAATAGCAAGTCCTAGTAGCCTTAAGCCCAGCCGGCCTGCAGGCTCGGTCTGAAACGCCGGGAGCTGTCCAGTTACCCCGGTGCTGAAATCCTTCCTGTAAGCCAGTGAGGGAGCGTGTAAGCAGCATGGGAGCTGTCCACAACCTGCGGTGCTGAAACACTCACACAGGCCCCCGTCTCAACAAAGGAGCTGCGAGGGGAAGTGAGCGACTGCGACTTCAAGCGCATTAGTCCCGCTTCATTGGACCGGGGTCAGAGTTCACGGCCCAGGGTCGCGCTGCACCAGTGAGGGGACTCTGCTGGTTGCGTTGGCTCTCCCTGAGAAAAGCAATTTGTTTTCAGGGCCTTTCTCTAAAGGCACCGCAGGGCGAGGCAGGTATTTCTGTATTAGCCTGTGTTTTTCTTTTTTTTTCTTTTTTTTTCCAAGGTGAGCGAGAGGTGGGAAAAAAAAGGCAGAGTTGAAAAGATAGCGGAATAAAGCATCTGCTCACAAGGGAGACAAAGAAATAGGTAAGTAGAAAGAGACTGAGATCAAAATCGAGTAAAAACAAACAGAAAGGGGAAGGGTGAAGACAGTAAAAAGACAGAGGCAGAGAGTGACAAAGCAACAGTGAGAATAGTAAAACAGAATAACAGAACAAGAAAGCCATGAGATAGGAGTGAGTTTTGCAAGTCAACACCACGCAACGGCCATCGCCATGTGTCCTTGATATGGTAATGCAGGCTGAGTGTTCAGATCACATTCTGACAGTACGTACCAGAGGCATCTTTTTCTGTCTGACATGAGAGGTGAGCTTTCTGTTTAAAAAGCCATGGCAGACACAGAGAGAGAGAGGGAGTCCCTGAGCCTTCGCTTTCCCCAAATCCCTCATCCAGACAAGCTTGATCTCCATTCATAGGCACAGACTCAGCTCTATTATTCGTTTGAATAGTGAATCCACATTCGCCGGCCGTCTTATGGTTATCAGCCTATCGTGTGGTTTCATCAGCCAAAAGTGCCTCTGGAAAGCATGATACAAGCCACATTGAGTGTGAGTTTTTAGTATGCCGACCAGGTGAGGGTGGAGAGAGACGACAGCAAAATATACTTAAAAACGAAAAGTATGAGAAAGGGGGAGTATGTGTCTGTCTGCACTAAGTATGCATGCAGCGAGAAAGACTGTATTTATGTATTCTGTTTAAGCATTTCATTCCAAAATAAGATGAAAAACTGATGCCTTCTCTTATAAAACCCCTTCTGGCATTAAAGGGAACCATTTTCAAACTTTTATAGGTATAAGATCTTGGAAAATATGTGCTTTTTTTAATGAATGCATTTTAGACACCATTTCTTTCACAACAGACAGATACAGTAGCATTTTATACCGAGCCCCTTCATTTGTTAGATCGCATGATTGGCACATACAGAGCCACTTCCCCCAGAGGATAAAATCATGAATGTCAGGCCACAGCACTGTCAACCTTTGACCTGCCCTTTCGTCTGTCACCATGTAGCTGCATTTCATGCCGTCAGCTGATGCTCTTGTACAGAATGCCCTGCAAGGACTGAACGTGCAGGGGTTCAGCCGCCTCAACAGAACACAAAGCTGGCGATGCACGTATGGACTGCTGTGAGGATTTGACCCTGTGACCTCTGGTTAATGGCCTCTGTCTAACCTGTAGGTCAGCCTACAGACTTCAAAGATTTTACCACATCTAGTTACCCGTATACCCAGTTAGGTCTCCTTGGAGAGTGGGAAAAATCGACTTTCCTGAATCTATTTCATGTCATCCTGGCAGAGTGTAGCTATGCACCAGCAATAACCATGTAAACTGTCCTGTTTGAGGAAGTTGGATGGAAAAGGGAGCAAAGGTATCCCCTCCAACAGACCACCGAAGTGGTCAATGGTTGGGGCTTCCAGGGCACGTCTGACTCCTTTATTTTTTTGCCCATGTCCCAAACACCGCTCTCCACCCTGTGGTCCTTCTCTGAGTGCATGGGTTTAAGAGCAAGTATTTGGGACATCCTCGAGTCTCCAGACACCACGCCATTGCTCTTACTTTCATCCGCTGCTCCCAATTCATTGTTTATTTGTCCCATGTGTGTTGTATTCTGGCAGCAGCGTGGCCAGAATCCAGCGGCAGTGTGGACACCACCGTCCCCAAGATAAAGTAGACTGGTGTCCTAAAAATGCATTTGCATATAATTAGAAAACACTGAGTGATGCTGATGTCTGTGCCGGCACTGGATTCTGGCTTCACCACGGCTTGCCTTGCCTCTCTGAATGCCAAAAACGGAACAAAGTGTAGACATGAAATTAAGCATGATTTAGCACCTGCATGGCCTATTTCGAGCATGAAATTTATTCAGAAGCTAATTTTGATGGATAGTTCTTCAGAAATCTGAAAAAGTTTGCTGAATACCAGTATGAAAACCAGGGAGTGAATACTAATGCGGAACATGAGACCACGAGTCTGCCATTTGGGACAGGGCCTATGGTGAAAATGAATAGGGTTTCTGTTTCCCGTTTGGCAATGGTTTCATCCTTTAAATAAGTTAAACCGTGACTTTACAAAGACTACACAGCGGATCCAGTACACGACTTATGAATTTAATAGCAAATATCAATATTTGCTGTTAAACTAGGACACTTCATTCTTGTTCCACACCATGTCAGCAAATAGACATCCAAACTAAATCCAAAGATATTAATCAAAGCTGTCAGCGTCGGTGTTTGAAGCAGCAATTTTGTACCCTGATACGTTTTCCCCGCTCTTCTGGCAAGGCGACGGAACCGGAAGCTCAGACTCACTTTGGCTCTGTCCTCTCATCACCATTCGGCCCCGCTGCTCCATCGCCTCGCCCCATATGTACTTTTTCTCAGCCTCTCCTCGCTTATGACAGTACATTAGTGAATCTGCTTGGACCAAAGACTTCCCTCCCGGTCAAAGGGCTGTCGGAGCAGAGCCCGGCTGATTAAGATGGATGTGTGCGGCCGAGACGAGGCAGAAACAGCTCACGGCAGAC
>OMKZ01003403.1:6289-17699 GCA_900302535.1 Neoniphon sammara | reverse complement strand
CTTATGTATTTTTGTTTTTACTAGATATGATAAAGTTATTATTATTATTAAATTATTCTGGGAGACTTCAATGCCAAGAGACACATAACATTTATACAGTCCTTTGTGCCAAATACAGTTTGTTCCTCTAATGTATAAAATAAGGACCTTAATTGGTATCATTACACATTGATTTTATTTTTGTCTCCCTTTGTTTTGATTTTTTGATAGTTGGGTACCTCATACATTTATTTATGCACTTTGAATTTTGCCATGTGCCGCCAAACACAAATTTCCACGAGAGGACAATAAAGCCCTTCTTTTCTATGCTTTGAGTCCTGAATTTTTGCACCTAACTGAGTCCTTTAATCTCACACAAAACAGAAATATTCATACACTTGGTCACACAGCTGAGAGTATAATACAGGATTAGCTGATTAGCAGATTAGATTAACAAGACAAAGATTGTACCTGTGCATCTTCATGGAACAAATCATGGATGTGGGTGTTGTGTGTGGGGGTCTCGGTGACCCCCCCAGGTTTCAGCAGGTCTGTCCCATCATCCTCTGGGTTACATCTTTGCACGGTCCAGCCCATGGGAAAGATATCCATCACAACCTACAGGTGGGATTATGAAGAAATTCCTTCTGTCATTTGGCCCTTAATCTGTTTCTTTTCCAATACTAAGCTGTTAGAAATACTGTAGGGTAGTAAGGCCCTTATTTTTCTTAGTAATCTAGGACCTGAAGCTTACTGTACAGTTTCACTCATTTAACTCTCTCTGTGCAACATCAGCAAATGTCTACATGTAAATGTAAATCTATTAGAAAAGTGTTCTAGCCTGCAGATTTACATAAAGCCACACAATGTGACTCTAAAAAGACATTAATTGAATTGCACATAACTCCGTCTCCTTGGGGAAGGTAACTATGCAGTAGGCTACTCATAACCCTGAAGCTGATTGTTCATCAACTTTCCACAATATGAAAATAATTTGAGATAGTCCACTACTGCCCACAACTATTCCTCTCTATTTTGTTTCCTTGACAAGCCAAAGTTGGTCTCACCCATGTTAAACAGAGGTGTAACCAAAAAGTGCCTGATCACCCGGATGTCAACAGGGCGTGCTGGTTCCTCAGCTCAGCAGCTGTGAAGCTAGCAAAACTTCAGCCTGATAGCAGGCAGTTTACCACCATTAAAAATATAACCAATAAATCTGTGCTTTACAGTGATTTCAGAACAGCTAAGAGACATTGTTAAATACGACTGACTGAATGAAAAAGGATAGTTACTGCATTATAGCTGTAAATATCCGTGGTAGCTGAGCAGAGTGGTTGCTAGGCGACTCATACCGCCGTGATTGGTCGATAGATTAATATTTTAGCAGGTAGAAGCCCACAGGTGCATGCTCATCATTTTTGTGGATGGTGTTTTAAGGTTTCCAAGAGTCGTGTGATGAATTTACGTTGGTTTACTTCATTTAAATTATACTTAATTAAAAAAAAAAAAAAAAAAAAAAAAAGAATGATAATAACAGCTGCACTTGACCTGTGGTGTCCTGTGCTCACTGGGACTGACAACATCTTAAAACAACTTACCCTGTTCCCAGCTCTCAACTATGAAGCAACTGTCGTTTCTAACACTTGTCGAAGCCACTCCTGAATTCGGCAACATTTATTATGTGAAATAGTATGTATATCAACATCGATATGGCCACTGTTCACACTCTCCTCTCACACCAAAACACCCTGGCAGGCGAACGAATTTTAACAGGTGGAATTTTATCAAAATACGTGATGCCGGTTGGATTATATATTTGCCGAATTTAGGAGTGGCTCCTCAAAATTCAGAAAAGGTCCTCATATATTTCGCATGATATGTACTTTTTCCGATAAGCGAGGGCACAGTGAATTAACGCTTTTTTTCAATGTTTTCGGCGTGACGTTGTCTCAACGTGTTGGGGCTCTGCCAAACTCCAGGATGCCCCCCCCCTCCGCCCTTACCTTTCACAGAGTACCATATTATTCCATGTCGAGGAGAAAGGAAGAAAAAACAATGCTCCAAGATACAAAATCAATCCTTTGCTGTCATTATAATTCAGTGACAAGCCCAGCCAGGTGTGGTCAGGGTTCCCAGCTCCTGCTTCTACACTGCTACGTGTTCAGGGAAACGTCAGCAGCCGGCAGGTAGATGTGTTGTCATCATTAACCTTCCAGGTGTGTTTGTTGCTCTGCAGAAAAGCGCCTGCCCTGCTGTGTTAGTTTTGGCCAGGCCTCCAGTGGGCAAGGCTGACTAATGATTAAATCCATTTGTGGGAGAGGTTAGTCAGAGCACTTATATTATTCCCATTATTTCTATATCATTGGTGTTATAGGCTAATTATTCTTTGATGTATATCTTTGGACTGCAGCTACTACAAAGGTGCCAATTCATTTAAAAAATATGGCAAAGTCCCCTGCAACTAATACAATTTCCAAATAGATTTCTGATCGGTTTTGCCTCATCTTGCCTCTCATATATAAAGATTAAAACTACAAGATTAATTTTGGACTAATTTGGGATTTAGGTATGGAGTGCCACAGCTTTTCATACAGATTTTAATGCCCATAACTCCACCTTAAGACTCATCAGATTAATGGATATCCAGCTTTAAAATGTTCAGGTACTTAAGGATGTGCTGATGTATTCAACTTTTTTATATTTGTCATATATTTTAAGATATTTAACTTGTGTTTTCATTTTACATCCATAGAAATAAATGATGGAAACTGAATAAAGACACATGGTGGTTGTAAAAGAAGTCTGCAGGCATCCATCAAAACTTTGCCTCTGGGACCTCATTTTAGCTGTTCAAGAATATTTTGACTTCATGTTTCTCCATTCATATCATTATAAAATTAACACTTTGGGTTTTTTGGCTGCTGCTCAAAATAAGAAAGCAATTTGAAGACATCACTTTGGGCTCTGATCACTTTCCATCAGACTTTGTAATTATTTTTGATGCTTAAGTGACTGATCAAAATAATAATGAATAGATTCATTGACAATGAAAATAATCATTAGTCACAGCCTTAAAACAATTAGTTTTTTAGCCATAACTATTAAACTAATGAGGTGATTCAAATCCTAACAGGATGTTTGCAGTGTCAAAATACATTTTACCTCACATTAAATAGGAATGTTGCTCTTCGAGTGCATTACTCTGTTAATCTGTTAAAATGAAATGCATTTTTTAATCAGAGCCAACCACTGCCCTGCTTTCTTTGCGTATTTCAATTCATGCCTAAAACATAATATGGATGAACCGTACACCTGAAACAGGCTCTGCACCATTAAAGACCATTAAAAGTCAAAAAACTGTGAATTATTTTATTTATAAGGACATGACACACAACAATCAAAACAACAATTTAATCAGGTTGTTTACAAATCATAATATATTGCAAAAATCTAATCATATAGGCTACTTTACTGAAATTAATCAGCTACAATTAAAGCTGCACATTAATATTCATAAAACAAGTTCACTCGACCCAACAAGTTAGAGACCATGCAAATAAACCTTACTGTCTAACTTATTATCAATCCTCTCAGTTGAGCAGTAGGTCTTCCTTCTCAAGTTTTTTAAGAGTATGAAAATACCAGAGTCAAAAGTCAGACTCCAGAAAGAGATTGCTGTCAATATTTAAAAGATCTTGACACATCTATGAATCATACAGAGATAAATGAGGGTAGCAATAGTGACTGCATATGATAATACATATCAGTGCCTTATGCAACATGTTTCAAAAATAGTTTTTATCAAAAAGTTCACCATTCAGATTTTTTTTCTTTCTTTTTTTTCGTTTTTCTTTTTTACACAAAACAAAGATTTTTCTCTCCAGCTTATACAAGGACACTTATGGCCAGGTTATGGTTAATAGTTACTTAAAAACCGAAATAATAATAATAAAAATTAACCATGGATTGTAGTACTGCTCATATAACTTGATTTTCCATCAACATTTTAAATTTGCCAATTTGAAATTAAATTCACAACCAAGAACTTAAAGGTTACAGTTACCAAAGCAGAAGTATTACTCTGCACTGTGCTTTTAAAAAGTGCTTACAAAGGAATAGGTAGCCTACAGTGGAGTATTTCAACCACACAAATATCATTTCAGAGCAAAAAGGGGGAGGAATAAACACTTTTTCAAAGGGGGGAGGGAGGGCTTTAAATGCCTTTCATCACCAACATAACAGATGGTCGAAAACTAACCATCACAACGTTTGACTGCATATAATTTCCGATGGATTCAGATTTTTTTTTCAAACTCAACAATAACCAAAATTGTGGGGACTACATTGATGTGCATTCCGCTGACAAAAAGTGTCTCTTGCACAAGCCTTGTCACTCTACTGACAAATTACCAGTATTTCTCAGAACATAAAAAAAAACCGCACAATGTGAAAAATATACAGGATATTTACAGCAGGATATTTTCTATACATTCTAGTAGGAATGTTCAAAGAGGGAAAAATGAGCTTGATTCAGAAAAAATGGGTGCTGTCTGTCCCTGATTGTCAGTAGGATTGTAACAAGTGAAGAGGGAGCCGAACTTCGACGTCAAAACCTAATTTGATGGTTTGATGGTACACATGAAATCAGTGTTTTTGAATAGCACCAAATGCAAGACATAACACACACACATAAAAAAACATGTCTGACACAATATAGTCAAAAGTTCACCTTGACCATTTGTTTTCAAAACCGCATAATTTCCTCAAGGCCTGAACAAATGTGGCTTACCACTGGATTCTAGTTCGTAAATCAGAAAGAAAAATTAACAAAACTACAGACATTGGAAATATGATTCTGTTCGCATATACACATACTGTGGGGAAGTCCGTTACAATATTTATAACCACAGGTATTATGCTGAAAATTCGTCTTGGTGCCATTTCTTGCCTCTAAAAAAAAAACTTCAGTACAGGTCACTTAAAACATCATGACAACCAAGATGAAAGTTTCCAGACAGACCTTAACTTAAAATTACAGGGTGAACAGACTGATAGCTTATGTGTTTGTTAATATTGTGCATGTAAAATAGCTTTCAGAGCATTGACTACGTTAAAACGAATACATACATAGGAATGGGCACAGGAAAGGCTGGAATATTC
The DNA here is from genome assembly GCA_900302535.1 of Neoniphon sammara. Lineage (NCBI taxonomy): Eukaryota > Metazoa > Chordata > Actinopteri > Holocentriformes > Holocentridae > Neoniphon > Neoniphon sammara. The sequence continues at coordinate 12,560 of OMKZ01003403.1, read as the reverse complement.
AAAATAAAAATAAAAAAAGGCACAGATGCAAAACTACTGGAAAACTGGAAAAGCAAGCACCGATTTCCACATTTATATTTCACCATGTAGCCACCAGGGTGGACGTAATGGATCAGTCATCATCTCATTTAATATTCTACTGATTAAAGCCCAACTTGACCAGGAGCTTTAACTGTGTCCAACAAGGACAGGAACATAACACACACTGTGTTAAATGTGAAAACAGCAACAGAAAATCAAATTCTGAAGGCTGCAGTGTACTTGGTAAGAAGCAGAAGATTTGGGGGCAAAAAGACGACGTCCCCCTGTCCACAGCTGGTCCAAATTCTGTTGAATTTTCTTGTTTAAGTTTTGTTTTATATATTGTAGTATTAAATAGTTTAATAATTAGTATAGTTTCACCTTCTGTCCCGTAAAATAGTCTTTGGGATTGTGTTCAATTCATATGGGACACTTTTTTGTGTGTGTGTCTTTGAGAATAAAGTGAATGTTTATGGGAGAGAGTGGCCTAGATGCATTTTACCGCTAAAATTGCAGATTGTAAGGAATAGAAGTAAACTATGTCCTCAGTCTGTTACCTCAAACCAAATGTGCATCTCTCTTTCTCTCTCCACCCCAAAAGACACAAAGTTCTTACTGACAATACTGGCAAAAGTGTTTTCTGATATTCGCCAGTGCTTCTTTCGCTGTTTCTTCTTACATCTTTCCAAGTATACGGCCGCTTTAAGAAATATTACGTCTACATTATTCTTCTTATTGGCCATCACAGCAACCAAATCAAAGCCAATCTGTGAATCAAAACATACTGGATTCCATAACAGATAAATACAATCAGAAAAATCTCCTATAGCATTCATTAAGCGCATCCTGTAGCGACACCTGTGTCAGGTGACAACGAAATAAAGTGACTTCAACATAAGACGAAGAATCAATCATGATGCTGCCATCATGGTTTTCGTTTGAAGAGGCAATGTGATGCGAGAGTTGAGCGTGTGGAATAAAAAGTGTCTAGGAATGAAGGTAAAATAAATTTCAGTCTCATTAGAACAGCAAGGGGAGGTAGCAAACAGCAAAAAGGCATACATACATATATAGGCCTACATTTTAGTAAGTGGAAAATATTGCATTAAGCAGCAAGAATGACATGATCAAATTTTGTGCAAGGAACTGTTAGGCAAAAATGTTTGACAATAGACACAAAAATCTAAATAATCTATGGCGATGATGAAAGGACAGTCAAAGTGTACACATGCACAATTATTTTTAGGTGCTTTGTCCAAAAAAGGTTCATCCATTTTCAGTGGGAAGATTTATCAGGTGATCCTGATAAATCCCTCATTTATTATTGCATCTCAGATAAAAATACATTATCTGAAATTTAATGAGAAAACTGGAATTCATGGGGAACGCCTATAGTGCTGCAAGTCTTCCTACGGAACTTGAATAATTAGAGGATACCCACAATATCCCTTACATCAGGGGTTCTCAACCTTTTTGACCTTGGGGCCCAATTTTCTGATTACAAAGTGGCCTGGGGCCCATTTACATATTAACACTTCAAGTGTTAAGTTTAGTTAAGTTTTAAGTTTTCCGCGGCCCAGTAGTTGGTGCCCGCGGCCCTATGGTTGAGAATCACTGCCTTACATTATGCTTTGGTCACTAATCTCTTAACGTACATTCTTTAGTGAATGGATCATGAAATATACCCATGTACCATTCAAATTCTTTTTAAGGGGCGGGATGATAATTACACTTTTACTTTTTCCATTATTTATTCTGTGAAGTTAAACTTAGCAGAAAGAGAAAAAAAAAGAATTGCTTTTCTAACACAACGCTTTGAGCTAGAGCACACGTTTGCAGAATGGGACGTGTTTTGGCAGAACAGAAGACATGGGATATAAAGTGCCACTGAATGATTACAGGTATGAATCCTTGCCCTCTCAGCCGAAGGTTTCGCTGGATGAAACGTCAGGGGAGGAGTTGAGTTGAGACCTGGTCTCAGTGACTGTAACTAACGGGAACTCTGAGAAGTCTGTGCTGTGTCCTCGAAGACTTACTTGTCCATTGGCAATAGTGAACTGTGACGAGGCTCCCGACCTCGCCGTCTGGAAATGAGATCTGAAGTTCTGATCAAAGGTGCTGATTTGAAAAGTCTGCAGCATCCCTTGCGAAGAGTCCGACTTTTTGGAGGGCGAGACCTCTTCCAGAAAGTCCTCCTCAGCCGGGGACACCGCGGAGGGAGGCGTGGTCTCGTCACCTGAAAACGAAAACGAGTGCTGGGAGTCCCCCACTAGCAATCCAAAGTGAGGTTTCTCTAAAGTGGACCTTAGAGGAGAACTCATCCCTGATTTGAACCTGCTGGGGGAAGGGAACTGTTTCTCGTTGGAGAACAGAGGCTGCCCGGCCAGGGTGGGGTTCTCGGAAACCAGGCTGAGGCTCTGGCTGCTCAGGTAGCTGTCGTTCTGGCTCGTCCGTTCCAGAGCTTGCTGGAGGAACTTGGAGTACTCTTGCAACAGGCTGACCTTCTCGGTGGCTGGCTGAGTCTGGGCGCTGGAGGTTCCCAGGCTCTCCACGGGGCTGCTGTCGGAAACATCGGAGGAGTTGATGGATATGCTCGACGTCACCTCCGTGTCGGCCACGCTGAAGGAGATGTCCGACTGCCCGTTGGTTTTGTTGGAGTAGTGATCCAACAAGGTCTGGAGAACCTCGTCCGGCAACACGCTCTTGTCGTGGGTCGCCTTGATCTCCGTGTTGATGGGTTGTGGCTCCAGGATGGTGGCAGGGACAGTCTCATCGATGACGGTCGACACTACGGCTTGTGTAACAGACGGCTGAGAAGAGATGCTGCTCGCGTTAAGGGTGTAATCTCGATTGTTGTTGGCCATCGCAGCCTGCAGGTAACGTTTCTTCTTGAGGAACTGCATGGCGTCGTCGTAGTTTGTGCTGCTGGCTGCTGGCTTGGCTGGTCCTCCTTGGAGATTTTCAACTGGCTCAAGTTCAGTGTTGCTCTCTACGTCCAGAAGGCCTTGTTTGTCCACAATCTCAAATGTGTACCGGGTGACCTTACTGTTTTCCTCAAAGGAAGACAGAGGAGACAGGCTGGGAGGGGGCTGTTCACTAGACTGCTTCAGATTCCTCTTGGGAACCTTCTTCAGGACCAGTTTAGGAGGAGGAACTTCTTCAGGCGACGCCTCTCCCTCTTGGTGGCGGCTGGCAGATTCTTCAGGAAGTTCCACGGCGTAGTCTGCTATCACATACTCATGTTTGACTTTGGAAGAGACGTCATAGAGAGGTAGACATTCAATTTTGTTTTGTCTCTGCTCCTCTTTCTCCTCAGTTCCCAAGCCAGCAGCAGCGTGCCCTTCCATTTGGGTGGCAGTGGAGGCGGCTGAGCTCTGCAGCTTGTCTGCACACTTCTGACGCTTTTTCTTCGGCAGTGAACACTCTTTGGCAGGAAGGGAGAGGCTTAGAGAGTCGGTTTCACGCAGAGGTCCAGCTTTCCCAGCTGCCTTGTTGGCCTTTCTCTCTCTGTTCTCATGACACATCCGCCTGTGCTTTAAAACCCGGTCTGTTCTGGAGAAGTACTATGGAAAAAAAGACAAAATGAACATTGTTTTTGACTGTGGCAGCTTACAGACACCATGTGGTGAGAAACTTGAGTTGTTAAGCTTTGTAACTGTATGTAACACATGCCAAGGAGGAAATACAGATCAAAAAGAAAAATAATGTGTTCACAAACTTTATGTCAACAAGAAATATGGACTCAGAACAACCAGAAAGTCATTATTTTCCTTTCTGTCAATAAACTCTGTTAATGACTGACACCTCCCAGTAACATCGAGATGCTGAACTGGGTGCTTATTTCTTAGGTGAAGATACAACTGTTTTCACAGTAAACATAACATTCCCAGTTTCAGTTTGATTGCAATTGTATTTCATCAATACCTCTCTGTTTCTTATTGCCAACTCTTCAAATATTGGCTTTTTTTTAAGATACTAATATCATTTTTTTACTGAAACTGGACAGACATTATATGCCGATATGCATTATCTATTAATTTGAAAATTATTCTGCAAAATAAATAAACTATTGCCAGAGTAAATATCTTTTAAATGAAATGTCTGAATAAACAAAATGAACAAAGAATGTTGAAAATGCAGAATAAAGAGATGAGAGAAATACTGTCAAATAATATTAAAAATATATATATAAACAGAAAAAAGGAGTTAGAGAATAACCTTCATATCAAAGAGGAAAGACATGGATACATCAATGTCCAGTTTAAAAAAAAATCCACACTGATTTTACAGCATGCTCAGTTGTCTTCTAGCTTCAAATCCATTAATTAACCAGCAATCGGAAACGGGACTTACCTGGTGACAGTAGTCACACTGGTAAGGCTTTTCTCCACTATGGGTCCTCTTGTGTCTCTCCATGTGATACTTCTGGATGAACCTCATGCCGCACTCATCACAGCGAAAGGGCTTCTCGCCTAAGCAAAGAGATAAAAAGAAGGAAAAGATGATGTGTGGCAGCCTCTAAAGGTCAGATGATGTCCTGGCTGCTATTGATGTCGTTCATCCTTCACTCACCGGTGTGGATCTTCTCATGTCTCTGCAGCAGATATTTCTGAATGAAGCGCATATCACACTGGCTGCACTGAAAGGGCTTCTCACCTGGAGAAACAGATTGAATAATACATTAACCTCAGCATGTGAATAATAATGCAGACACTGCGTTTGATATGACACTCAAAGTAACACTGCAGTATTTCTTTTTCCTCTTCAGCTTGACAGTTCATCTTTTTCCCTTCATCCACAGTGTCTCATTTAGAGCAAAGAAGCTCATAATGTCATCTCAATATATGCATTTTATAAGCTGTGATGTTGAAGTGACAGGGTAAATCGTACCAGTGTGGATGAAGACGTGCCTCTGTAGATGGTAGTTGGTTCGGAAGGCGGCATTACAGTGAACACAAACGTGACACTTGGGGTTTTGGAGGCCCAGAGATCCATCGTCACTGATAGTGAGAATCTTTCATATCAGAGGAAAGAAAGAATAAAAAGTTAAGAAACTCCTTTTTCTTTTATAACTGACACTATGGAAATACACTACTGAAATAATCCCCTTTCAGGTCATCTGCAACATTAACCGTCTTAGTTAAACCCGACAGCCAACACATGCTGAATGTCATTAAGAACTTTTTCTCACTTGCACCTTGGCTGGAGAACGTTGCTTCCTCTTCTTCTTCTTGGGACACACCGTCAGGTCTTTCGCTTGTTTCTTGTCCCTCTTCGCCTGGACCAGCGGCTCCGACAGCTTCAGCTCCTGCTTGATGCTCAACTGAGGAAGCAGGACCAACATCAGGGAGATCATTTTGTCATTAGAGATCAAGCAGCCTGACCTGTGCCAGCTTTCAAACTACAACACTTAAGGCCGTGACACAACTAACCGACAACAAAGAACTAGCACCAATGAGGGCCAACTGGTGCATCACCTCATGTTGCCTGTGTCGGGGCCAAAAAGTTGCACTTGAACACACCGCAGAGACTACAGCCAACGGCCAACTAGCATGAATGTTCTGCGCCTGCACGAAGCCCAAGGAATGTGGATATACAAACCGTAAACAAGGCAGCATTTGCCTACTGTTCTCACATCACTGTCGCTCACCACAGATGGGTTCATAGCAATTTCTAATCGAGGAAATGTCTGATAAGAAGTTGTAGATGGCACTGGCATTGTCAGCCTTTGGTCTTTTGCTTGTGGAAGAAAGGAAGCGGCGGAGGCAAAAAATAAGCAGAAACCGCACGAAATGGGTGTAATCTTGGATACTACAGTGACAGGCTCAATGGGCTCTCTCGTGTCGAGACCTGAAGATAAATGAAATGGCCAGAGGTAAAAAACAAAAAACATAAAAACTTGGCTCTTTCCTGTTCAGTCCCACATGTTGAGGGAACTTATCAGTCCAATCATCCAGAGACAAAACACTGACTACCAGGACTGCATCTCCGTAGAGAAAACCCTGATGATTACATGGCACTTCTTGACAAGAGGTAGGCAAGTTAAAAGATTGAAAAGAACTTGGATTCTGAATAAAGTGCTTGAACTTGCTTGAAATTTAGGTTATATGGGATGCTAAGTCTACTTAGGAACAGGTGACAGGGTTACACTTAGCTGAACAGCCAATCAGAGTGATCTCTCTCACCGACGGGATCCACCGCTGATTCAACATGCTCAATTGGCCGAAAAGCCGCAGACACGGGTCCGACT
>OMKZ01003401.1:5695-18570 GCA_900302535.1 Neoniphon sammara | reverse complement strand
TAGTCAAGGTTTTTTTTATTATTATTATTTTGTTTTTTTATAAAAAATATGAGACTTGATGTCTGTTAAAATCTTAGACTACTAGAATATATACTTTCCTCTCAATCTGTTATTTGGTATCCATTTGCACTTCCTCAGCATTATAAAATGGCACAGATAGTAACATATTGTTGCCAGATTTCCTGTAATACAGAAAATGTGGCACTACAGAAGTGTAGTGTTTTTTCTTCTTTTTTTAAAAAATTATTGTCATTTTTGATCCATCTAACTAAAAAAGCTGTAATAGCACAATTTTATCATATACTCTATCATAAGTTAGATTCAAGTCATATCGTAAGTTAATTACCACATCTAGTTTCCAGTGCACACATCTCAAACACATTCAAAAGTACAAAATGTTGCACCTAAAGAGCACAAAGTTGTTTTTGGTCACAATAGTGCAACATTTCAGAAAAGTGTTTTGGCTATTGAGTTTAGCATGGCAATTTTGGCAAACAAACCTAGAAAGTATGAGTCAAAAACGTGATGGTACCTTTTAAGACAGATTGTGGGAAAGAAGTCATTTGGACTTGAGCAAACAGCATCGAGTCATCGAGGTAACCTTCAGAAGTATGAACGGGTTATAAAACTCAATGGAGTTTGAGTTCAGTCTATCAGGCTACATATTTAACCTTTATGAATGATGGTGGGTCAGGATGGGTGCAGTGCATGATGGTTCTTTTTTGTGTCAAGGTTGTAAGGCTTGAGCATTCATATTTCTTTTGGCCTGTCTTGCCTTGACCCTCTGTTACAATGACAATATCAACTGATACAGAATTGGGAGTTTAAGTGTAAATGTTTTGTCAGCTTGAATTCGCTATGTTTACAAGGTGCCGAGGGGAACGTGGGTTAAAAGAGGAAGTGAGAGAAGGGAAAGTAAAAAGAGTAAGAGAGAGAAAGAAAGAGAAACTAAGAGAGAGAGGAGGTAAAATGGAACAAGACAGGGAGAGATAGAGGAAAGAAAGGGGAAAAAGGCATAAGGCAAAAGGAATGAGAGTGCTGCCTGCGCTGATTACCTGACTCCACTGCTGTGCCATGCGTCTGTGTGGGCTGTGCCCTGAACCCATGCCAGCTGATTAACCCAGCACCGCTCCGCTCCCCACAAGCACCCTCCACTGTCTCTGCCACACTGCATAATCAACCAGCCCGGGGTTGGGAGGTGCAGAGGAGGCCGGTTGGTCGTGCCACCCTGGCGCTTGGTACCGGACCACCCTATGCACCAACTGCAACTCTGCCTGGGGCTGGACATGCCACAGAGGGATGAGAAATTGGCACTGTCAACGTTCCTGCCCAGTTTAACGCATTCCTGACTTTTCATTTTCAGGAATGTCAGTGGCTCTCTGGAGCCAGGCGCGCTTTTATCGTTCTTCCCCACTGTATTACACTCTGTTATCATGCTGCTCTTGATTGCAACTCATTTTTTCCATGATAGGCACATGTGTTGGATACACAAGCATGTTGTGTTTATTCTGTTCATTTTGGCTATGTGGCCAGATTTGTCAGCGTTTAAATCAGAGCTAACTGTTCCCGGGTTAAAGGCTGCAGCTTCTGGCTGCGTAGTTACCTTCTGCTTTCTCAGACTCCACAAACCATAATTAACACTACCTTCTGTCAGACACAAGCCTCAGCCATGGCCCATGTGCTGAGTACACACACATCTCCGTCTCTTGCTCTCTTGCTATCACTCTCACTCTCACTCAAGCTCCCTCCCATTCTTCTCCCATTTTCCTTCGTGTCTTTCTTTGTGTACAGGGAGCACTCAGCCAGTCAGCCAGAGACAGGACCCTTAGTTAAATACTAAACCATACACAGGTGGGACTGAAAAACAACAACAGCTCGAGACAGGACACAGATTTACGATGGCCCAAGGCACTCAGCTGAGAATAGGTCTCCACTAGAAAATGAACAAATTACACAGCAGTCACCCTAACACAAATGCACACTCAAAAGCAATTTGAGAAATTACAGTTGGGAGGTTTCTCTGTGTAGTCTCTGTAGATGAAAAGTAGAGCCTGAGCACATTATGGCTATGCCCTATGAAAGTGTACCTCATCATTTCATCTCAATTTTTCACTTGTCATATCTCATTTACCGGAACAGCCAGCTCTGTTGAAGTTATAGAAGCTGCTGTGTGAAAGCCAGAGAGGAGTCATTTGATATGGCCAAATCACCCTGAGCTGCAAAAACCCGGCAATCACTGTATTTGAATGAAAAAAAAATGTCAAAAAGCTCAATGGAGCTCTGACAGAACACAGAAATACAAATCCCATCCTCTTATCGCTGCCCCTCCCAACTTTTGTTTTCTTACAGGAATCTGACAGCAATAAAGTATGTTCCCTGTACTCCTTCCGGAATAATTCCACTTCCCCACACAAGCCTGAGGAGGCGGCCCGGGAGCGAAGTGACCTGCTGAGCGGATCAGCGTTTGGAACTCCTGAGCGTCGCAAAGGAAGCCTGGCAGACGTGGTGGACACACTGAAGCAGAAGAAGCTGGAGGAGATGACAAAGACAGAACAAGACGGTAAACTCCCCCGTTCCTGTGTCTGTGTGTGTGTGTGTGTTTGTGTGTGAGTGAGTGTGTGTTTGTGTGTATTGTTTTGGGGCTTGGGAATACGAAAGCCTTTCTCGCTAAGTGAACTTACTCTTCCCAAACTTTCCCTCTCTCCTTCTGTAATTTCTGGCTTCCTGTCTGACTGTCTGTCTGTCTGCCTCCTTTTTCTTGTATCTCCCTTTTTTGTACACACATGCACACACACCCACGCCCACACACACGTAGGCACACACACACAGGCTGGGAGGACTGACGTTACAGTGTTTCCAGTTTGTTCTGAACCTCTTCCAGTGTGACAAAGACTGTGTGGCAGAGCACCTCAGCTTAAGTGTGGTCTTCTGTTCGTGCCAAGGCAAACTCCGGGACTATAAAACGCACAGTGTTGACCCGATGCCAGGAACATTACCTCTTTATTTTGCTACACAGAACACTTTTCACTCAGCGCGGTTATTCATCAAAGTTCGCTACCCACAAACAACTTAAGCCCTCCTGATGGATTTTACCTGTTTCACGGGCCTAATTAATTCATCTTGCTCAACCCACCCTGGGAATTTCAGATTTTCCTCACTGTAACATGCAGGAGAAAATCCCGTCTTCACGATAACACTGTTAGGCCTGTGTCACATATCTATCTGCACCCCGTTTCACCCCGCTCGGCTCCCCAAGTCTCCCTCCCACAGCCCGCAGTCTATCAGGAGTACAGCGGAAAAACAAATATTTGAAAGAGCTGCTGAAACACATCCCCCATTCTTAATTAGGGCTGTAGTAATATAACTACATCCAATCAAATGTTAGACTCCCTTGGGAATGCATGTGTCTCATTTAGTGTCTGGGGAGCTCTTAGCTTAAGCACTTCATCAGACGAATAAATTAGACCTCTGTTAGCCTAAAAATAATTTGCCACTTCTTTTTTAAGTGTTCGTTTGGTGATCGTTGTATCAGAGTATTGCAGACCTCTCACCAGATAATGTTGAGCCCTCATCCTTTTTTTCTGATATGGGGATACTGATCATCTGTTGTAAGATTTATAAAACATTATATATAGAGAAGACCGTATTTATCTGTAGAAATGGAGATTATTTGGAAAAAACTGAAATGTTTGGGTTATTGAAATACATCAAAATATCTCACGAAAATTAATGCTTATCCAAAACATGAAATGTGCTCATATACACAGTAGCAAATGTCCTTGGCAAAAGGAAGCAAATTCCTGCAATTACTGCTGTATGCATGTTTTATTTATTTATTTATTTTATTTATTTATCTATTTTACATGCAATCAGTTTTAACTCCTTAAGCCAATTAATGGGCTGATTTTGGATCTCTGGAGCTTAAAAAAGGTTTATTTACTCTCTGTATCTTTTTCTAAATACAACAAGCCCACTGATTTTGTCAAAAAGATATGATTTGGTTAAAAACACATCTGCACGCACACACAAATTCACACACATTCACTCACAGACCTTACAAGTCTCAGTTTCATCCTTAAAAATTCACAATCGTGTGATGTGATGGAGACATTTTATTGTCACCTATATTTAACGTGAGCCTTGTTTCTGGCGAGCTTGATTTCCAAGGCGAGCTCGTCAGTGCTCTCTGTGGCGAAGGCGGGCGTTATGGTAATGAGCCCCAGCTGGTGAAGGCTGGTTGTTGCAGTAATTTAAATGGTCAAGTGCAGCTTGTAATCCAGGGCCGTATGTTAGTGCAGGGAGGAGAGGGTGCTTTAGAGTGCCATACAGCTGTTTTAATCTCCTGTTAATAATAGAGACTTGGTCTGCCTCATGCCCTGTGTATCACCACCACCAAAATAAACTCCCTTGTTGGAGGAAATTAGTTTCCGAGCAGGGAACGCAGGGGAAGACAAGAGGCTCACAAAGTTCAGTATGTTGTCCCTAAGCTGCAGGAACTGAGAGATACTCTGTCCTTGAGAGCACTTGAGGAAGCTTCAGTGGTGATGATCAGTGATTACTGTAAAATGGAGGGAGAGGAACTCTTAAGAACTGCCAAGGGAAAGCTGGTGACCTTTGTTTTTTTCTTTTTTTTTTGGTTTGTTTTAATTATTATTTTAATCATTATTTTTTGTATTGTAATAGTATGAATTTGTTTATGGAGAGAGGCACAGTTGGTAATTAAAAAAGTGCAGGATTAACCCATTAAAGGGCAGACAAGAAGGCTGGAAGGGCCATTTGTTGTCTTAATGACATAGCTAATGTGACACAAAGAGCAGATGAGCTAAATATATCACTTATCTAAACCCGATATTACAGGACAACTGTTGTGTCTAATTCTGCTGCTTTGGTGCCTGCCTGGTTGGGATCACTGGGGCCCTCAGAGACACTTCACCATATGCTGCCATTCTTCTCAGGGCTCCCGCTCTGGTCAGGAGAGCTTATTGTCCTGATGGGCTGAGGATGAAAGCAGTGACCTCAGGGGTAGAGGGCATACAAATGGTCTCAGAGGCTGGTATACTCTTTACACAGTACATTACCCATATAGGCAATGTGCTGTGAAATCCTGCTTAATTAATATTAGGTGGTTATACTAAAGTTTTTCTTCCTTTTTTTCCCCTGTGGTCCATTAGTATTTTGACTGTTAGACTATGTTTTCTCTTTATTTTTGTTTCACAATCAATTTAAAACCTGTTTTTGAATGCGGAATAATATTAGAATTAATAATATTACAACACTAACAACAACCACAATGATAATGATAATAATAATAATAATAATGATAATAATAATAATAATAATAATAATAATACATCTATTAGTGTTTTCCCTGTAATGATTTGCCAACTTAACCAGATTGTTTCCCCAACCTTAAGTAGAAATAAGCAGGCAAAGACAATAAATGAATGTATGAATGCATGAATGAATGAATGAATGCATGCATAACAATCATAATAATAACAAAAATAATACCACTACTGCTCCTACTTGCACAAGTCTAATCTGTCTCCCTTCAATAAAAAATCATGCCCAGTTTTCTCGCACCTAGACGCAGCATCTGAACAATAGTGGTGTTGCTCAGCACTGTACCTACCATCCCTCCATCTTTCTATCCCTATATCTTTGTACCCTTTCACCCCCTCTATCCCTCCACCCTTCCTCTCCATTTCTGCTCCTTAAAGTGCTTTAAGTGCTTGTGACTGTGCTAATGAATGAATATGTCCTCCCAGCAGAGAGCACCGCATTTAGCTGAATAGTCACCTTTGCTGTAAAAGCACTATTAGGCCCAGTTGCCAGAAGGGCTAACGATTGTGCCCCATGTTTATTTACAAGGTATTGTAAATGCATTATTTATGGATAAGTCTCCAGACAGCACTTGTCAAGAGTTAAAAATGTCAGTATAAAGTATTAGGGGAAAAAGAAAAATAGCCACCATTATAAAAACCCAAGGTGACCTTGATTTGATTCACATGCAATTAGAACAGCTTTATATAATGCACTAAAGTATGAATCAATACTGTGCAAGTCAACACAGAAATACTTTGTGTGTTGAGTCTTTATGATCGTCCCCAAGACAAGGACGAGTAATTGGGTTTCAGTTTCATGTCTTAGCTTTTAGGGATTTTCCTTTGGACTCGGTAGCTACTTGTTGAGTCCTTGCCAGCACAACCAGCGCTGAATTTGATTTGCATGCAGTTATGATTTCCTTTTTCATCTCTGTATCTATTGAGTGGCGCGCAGAGGCTGAGGCAGTATTTTCGTTTTCTCGTTGACCTGCTGAGTACAGTGCAATTTCTCAGTTGGAGGCATGTAGATAAAACAAAACAAACTAAACAGAGATGCTCTCAATCCAATTACAATATTAATTTAAAAAAATGAATCTATTAACAGTAATTTACAGTTGGTTTGTTTCTGTGAGCAACATGCATACACACACATACACACAACTTGAGTTCTGCACACTGATTGGGCCTCAGCAGTCATCATGCTTTGCCAATTCCAGTCAGCAATCCAGTATTGCCAGTGGCTCTGGCTGCTGGTTCAAGCTTGTTATCGTCTAATCCGTGTTTCGACCCCAAGCTAGACTGAATTACATCATTACAATCTACTGTAACAGACAGACATTGTGGAATGAGGAAGCAGACTTTTTGCCACTAGCCAGGAACATTAGCCTAAAACATGCTGCGCAAACACGCAACATGTTTTCCTTGTCATGTTTGGCTTTCTCACTGCTCGGGCCAGTAAATCTTTTAAGACCAGCACACAGATCTGCAACAGCTACAGAATTCAGCATCGCAATCCACAGTGTGTCTCATTTCCTTGAAGATCTTCAAGGTGGAGAAAGCGGTGCTGCATGTGATCCAGGGCTGTCCAGCCTGCAAACAGGTGGGGGTCTCATTCTGACAGAAACATGTGACCCTCACTGACCTGAAACATGTGACGCACTGAACAGTTGTTAAAGTGACAAAGTGTGGACTTTTCCCATAGGCTATAATCAGACAGACAGACACAGACAAAGACAGATAGACCAAGAGATGCGGATAAAGAAAGAGGATTCCCTTTCTCAGCCTGTTTAGACCAGTCAGATACAGTAGATGCCTCTGCAGAATACGCGACACCTTGCTCCGGGGCTCGAGTCATGGCTAATTACCTCAGCAAAAGGAAGCAAGAGAAGCATTTTCATCCAAACCTCAGTCTCCATTTTTATCTGAAGTAGAGGTAAATTTACTCAAACAAGTTCCCTCTGTGCAGCGGCAGGTATCCAATCCATTGCTTGTGACGGTTAAACAGCAAAATGCGAGCTTCTGTGAGCTAATTGTATTCTGGCATAGGACTATGTGTGTGTGTGTGTGTGTGTGTGTGTTACTGTGTTACCACATAAATACTCTCCCCCGCTCTCATTCTCTCTCTCTCTCTCTCTCTCTGCCTCTATCACCTCTCTTCCTATTTGTAAGTGTAATCCTTCTGGCCAGGTTGTGTATTATCACGGTATAATGACTCTGTGCACTAGGTTGAGTGTGGGGGAGCGATCAGCATTGTGCGTAGCCCCAGGTCATTATCCTCTATTACGACAGGCCACGTAATGAGATTCAGGGATGGGTGAAAGCTTTGGAAGAGAATAGGATCAGCTCTAAGCCTTTGGTCTGATTAACACTGATGAACTCTTGACTCTGTTGTAACACTGTTCCCTGTCAGTGTCACAGCCCCTGCTGACTCTACATGGAGGCTCAGAGGAAATTGGCTGCAGGTGCTTGATCGCACAAATGTATTCATTTTTGGAAAATATAGCAGTTTTTTATGGGTATTTTATATCAGGTGATGCTACAAAAAGACAATTTTGAAAGGTTGTATAAATGCAGCTATTTTTAATAGGCTCCTTATGCTGTATTTATATAAGGTACACAATTTTACAAATATTTATTATTTTTTAGGGTTTTAAGGAGAGGGTATGTAAGGAGAGGGTTTGTATAATATTACTCCATATAGAAGCAATATTATAAATACCCCCACCCCCCAAACACACCAACAGACTTTCTCCCCTCCTCTTTTAGTTCCCTCCTTTCTTCCCTCTCCTCTCATCCCAGCTGCCATGTCATCTGGTTCTGCTTTATCCCACCTAATTAATAGGAATCTTTGTTATAATGATCTGAGCATGAGCCTCTGACTCTATGCATATGCAATGAGGGCTGGAGTTCCAGTTGCCTTTCTAATGCGCTGGTTGCAGGTTTTGAGGCATCCTTCAAACACATAGCTCTACCCTTCTTCTAAGTATTGCCCTCCTGCTGGACAATGTCAGGCTGGTTTCCTCCTGGCAGTGCACACACTGGCCAAACATCTGTCAAACACCAGCATCTCTCCCTGTGCTGCTCCTGTGCCCCATGTTTCTCCCCTCCTTTAATAATCTGTTGTCTATTCTGTCTACATGATTTTAACAAGCTACTTATCTTGATGCAAGTAGTCTATTTGATCAAATAACTGGGGTGTGTGTGTGTTGTGTATGTGTGCATGTGTTTGTGGGATTTGTGTGGTCTTTCTTGCATCTACACATGGATATGCGTATGTGTCTGGGGGTGCCTTCCTATGTCCATGTGTGTGTGAGTGTGAGTGTGTGTGTGTGTGTGTGTGTGTTCTTTCTTGGCCTGTGGCATGGTGTGCCAGCCCAGCGGAGCAGTGCTCTGGTCTGTCACTTTTGTTTGAATAGGTAATGTAGATCTGTTCAGGCTGAAGAGACATGAGCTGGAATCGCTTGTTAGGACACATGATCAAAAGCGGCTCTCTGCTCTCTGCCAATCAACCCTCTTGTCACCCTGTGAAGCAGACGTTAAATAGATTTTTCGGCTGTACGCCGCGGGCAGCCTGCCAGCCTGACATGTGAACTTTCACAAAAAGATACCCGGCCCGTCACTCCTCCCTTCCTCTCTCAATCTCGCTTTCCTCCCCTCTCCTCTCCTCTCTTTCTTCTTCCCCTGCTCTGCTTCTCCTCTCCTTCTTTTTCTCCCCCTCTCCATACCACAGCCTCCCATCCCCCTCTGCTCTGCCTTGCCCTCTTCTCACCCGCACCTTTTCCCTCCTCTTATGGTCCTTTTCTCTTGCACCCCGTCTCTCCTGTGACAGAGTTGCTCCTCTGCCAGGCTGAGATCAGAGCCCAGGGCTAAATGCAATGGCTCTGTATTGGGAATATGGAGCACAAAGTGTCTGGTCCACTGCTGAATTATGCATTTGGTATCTGCTCCAAAACAAAGCCTACTCATAACAGGCACCACCCTGTAGGAGATGATGGAAGCAGTTCACAGGTTTCACTTTACAGTGGCAAACATATAGGTTTTGTTGCCCCATTCCCTTTCTGCTCACTCGGTCATTCAGATGACAAAACAAGCAGCTGCTTCTTCAATGTGCCATTCTTTGCATTCAAGATCACCTTCCCCAGTTCTCATATTCCGATTAGTCAACAGTAGCAACTGCTGCGGAGCATTCCAGGGGCCATCTTCCCGGGTTTCAGCTGTTGAGTGTGTCCCCCTGCACCCAGGCTGCACAACGCTCCCATTGTGATCCTGGCTCACTAGCTGCACAGGAACCCCTTGATAGGAGGAAACGGGTGTCTCGGAGAGACAAATCACAGCCAGGGTTGCACAGAGGCTTGTTTGTCTTTACACACACACACACACACCCGCACACACACACACACACACACACACATACTCACACACTGGTAATAGGTATGTCTGCATCAACTGCATTTAATCTGAACTGCATATAAATTGAATCAGTGACATCACTGGGTGATCAGTAGTTTGTTGTTTTTGGTTGGGGATATCCTAAAGTATTCTCTTTTCTGCTATAAAAACAATAGATTTGTCTCTGTATCTTGTGCATGTGATTACGTCAGCAGCGGTTTGTAAATGGCCCGAGTGTTTTATGTGACACCACAGTATTCGGAGGGGTGCAGAGAGGGTGAAACGCTGACACATAAGAAGGCAGTAGCCATTAATGCTACTAAATTTGTCATTGTGCTGTGGAGCCCAGAATCTGGAAATAGCAGCCTCCTATATGCACATGAAAGGAGAATGAACAGAGACAGATATGGACGGGGCTTTATGTAATCAGAGGTGAAGGTGGGTGGGCTGACGCGGTCAGAAATGGGCAGAACACAGGCTATTCCACAATGGGATGGGGTGCAAGGGGAGGGTGCATGTGTGCGGCTATGTGTGTGTGTATGTGTGTGTCTGCGTGTGTATTTGAACTCATGCAGTGGGGTTACACTGGGGGACTTGTAGTGTGCCAGCGCAGTATCACTGTCCTAGCTCTGGCATTCAGCTCTCAGGCATTCTCCACACATAACTTGACAAAAGAGCTGGTGTCATCTGACCAAGGATCAAAATAGTGTCAGTGTAACTCACACCCTGGGCACAGACGGCCTCTGTGGCCTGCTAATGATTTCAGAGCACATTGCAGGCTTGTTCTATAAGACAGAGGTACGTCAGCCATCCAGGCTTGACACAAGTAAACATGACAAATAACGTAGATGCAGCCTATTAGCATATTTGCATTGTTTTCCCCCCCTAACAGCAAGCATGAATGTTTTACACCCAACTTTGATGGGTTGCCTCTTGAACAAAGAGACTGTTTAATCACAAGTGATGAAACAGATGTTTCCTCCCACTCATGTCTTTTCTTTCTCCTTGTTCAATAACATTATACATGTGCCAGGAGATGAGATGAGGATGTCAGAAGAAACGAATAGAAATGTGTTTTATTGCACTGCAAAGCCTGAGTGCCAATGATTGTAATTATTCGATGAACGCCATCTCTCTTTGGGAGCGCCCCCAGTATAATTTTAAGCCTGCGCCGGTCGAGTGGGTAATATGCTTTAACACCCTGTTGTCTATTGCATATCATGAAGTTCCAATGATGGGTTAAAGTTATGGAATTAGGATTAATGATTTGCTGTGATGGTTTTTATTGTAACGCTCATCTCACTTAGTATAATGTTGCAATTATCAAGTTGGATAGCGAGGCACTACACAATCTTTTTTTTTTTTATTTCATCACCTTCTTCACTGCGCCCCATCTTCCTCCATCCTTTTTCTTTCTCTTTCTCTTTCTCTGGGTGGCACTTTGCCTGACAAAGTCTATAATGTAAGCCTGTTGTTAGCTTCCCCAGTGTGAGCTGGGCCAATGAGCTCAGTCACACATGAGAAGCGAATTTCTCCATCCTTGCCCAGCAGGTCTCAGTCCGTATGGCTCTGTATCCCACAGAAAGGGAACGGGCTGATTGAAAAGAAAAATACGGCTTCTATTGTTGCTGAACCATTCTTGAACAATAGGGCATTGAGGCACTTAGCTGTGGGCCAATGAAGGGGGACTTTCTCGAAGTTCGAATGCTTAACCTTTAGAAATGCTATGGTTACTTCATCATCTCTTCCTCTTCCTCCACTGGCCAGGCAAGGAGCAAAGACGGCCATTGAATTGCATTGTGTGGAAGCTACTGGAATAGTATAGAAATTCAATGCAAAAAATAAAATAAAATAAAAAAATAATAATAAAAAATCCTCAGAGTCATTTTTACCGTGCTTTTGAGTATTATTTGCTCTGTAATTACATTAACCAATTGATCATAATGTCATTTCCAGTATGATGATACAATTTGAGTTCCTCAGATGACTGCAAAATAATTTTTACTAATCATTTAGCGATGGAATTTGAAACTTTTGAACAATATGGGCTGTTCCCTGTGTGTGTGTCTGCATGCCCAGTGAAAATTACTTTGTCTTTGCATGCTCTGTACCACGGATCAGAGAATGGAGGACATAATCTAAAAATAGTGACCTTTGGACCTGCCATCCAGTGAGCAATGTGTGTGCATCCTGAACTCTGGCATCTTAGTAAACAGAGCCGGCTGCAGGATTCGATAAACAGCTTTAATTGCTGTTTGAAACTGAGAATGCCAAACTGCAGGACTAAAAATTAATTACCCCTTTACTGCAACTTGTGATTTTCTTTTTTTCCCCCTCTCCCAAATTGTCATTTATTTTTATTTAAACTAAAATTAGAATGTCTCATACAGTTAGAGAATATAGACTGTAAAGGCAAAGCCCCCTCTCAACACACACACACACACACACACACACACACACAGAAGAAATTCAACACATTTACATTATGCCCAGCCGTTACCCAAAGTATATTACGTCCTTCTTATTCCTGTAATATGTGCTTCTTTTTATATCACATCTTATGGTTCAGTCTCTAAGGCACATCCTAGTTGCCCAGCGTTTACGATGAAATAAAGTTTGGGTGTCTATACCAGACACTTGGCTTCACTGCAAATTTTAATGCATTCATGTGGATCCTATTAGTCTCTTTTTGTCCTTGTAGAGTCAGGCACCCATTAATTTAGTAAATCACACTGAACAGCCATGATCACAGTACTCCACGTTTTCTTCACACTTCTATTAATTTAACATAGATGAATAAATGTGAATGTTTTGGAGCATTGATTAGCAGGCGAGTTTATATCTGACAGTTAAATTGCAGGGTACCCAACAAAAAATCTCTCCAATGCAAGGTACCTAGTAATTTAATTTTTGTGTGAAATTATTATAATTTATTACAGTGTGTGGACCCTAATGATTACTGACATCAAATGCAAATTATAAATTGAAATTAAGTCCACATATTTCTTCTGTAATGTTCGTCTTCACAAGTGTTGAACCCCTCATCAGCATCGACTGAGATCCCACAAGTAATGTGTACTTTTCATTCTTGTAAGCCTAAGACTGAACACACACACACACACACACACACACACACACACACACACACACACAGACAAATAT
>OMKZ01003398.1:65834-83399 GCA_900302535.1 Neoniphon sammara | reverse complement strand
TTTGCAAAAAAAAATTAATAAATAAAAAAAAAAAAATGCATTTAAGTTTTTACATGTTTTCCCACATTCTTGAATACTTGTGTGACATAAAATGGGATTTACATGAACACAATATAAATTCATTTCATATCAAATCAACAACCATACATTTGAGCAGCAGGAGAGACCCGTTTAAGCACAGTTTTCCTCCAGCCCAATGCATATGTTCTTCATTGGTTAGAAATAAATTGGTTGTGTACATGCCGGCCCTTACTCAGTGACCCTTGTCTGCCTCTATGTGAATTGCTTTCATGGTGTGTTAAACGAGCCGTGGCCATGTTGGCCATGTTGCCCCCCCCGTTTTTTACACTGGTGCTGTAATCCGCTGCCTGGCAGTGTTATGTCACACACCAGCTATTGTGCTGCCTTTGATTGAAGACACCAGATCTGACTAATTGATCCCTCAGCCACAGGGGCGCTCAGATTCATGGGTGAGGTTTCAGACGTGTGAACTGGCAATCAAGTCACATGACTGACAAAGAGCCAATCAAATGTTTAGATGCAGACAGAGCGCAGCTTTGTGGTGAAGAGGAAATGCTGACAGATGGTGTGTGAGAAAATAATTTTAGGGTGTGTACAGTCAAAAAGGGTAAAATGGATTTCAGTGTTTTTCGATTCCTTTGCTTCTTGCCATTTCTTCATTGCCTCTCACAAAAGTAATCTCACATATCTTTTGTCAGACTACTTTAGGTTTGTAAGACAATTTAAAAGAATTATTGCTTAAAGAGTTCAAAATTATGTCAAATATAGGCCTAATATTCCTGCCTTATATAAGACTGCTGTTATGATTTTCATGACACTGTTTACAAGGAAGTCCTAAATCAACAAATACAAGATGATCTTACAATGGCTCTTTGTCGTAGCCCATCTGTAACAATTTGACACTAAGAATTTATGATGCTGCATGATGTCTTGTACCCCTGGGGACTTACTCAGACACTGTAAACTATTCACTGCTTGGCAGTTACTTCCAGTTTAATTCAGTCCAGTTATGCTACTGATTGGCAGCATGTGATGCTACCATCTGTCCATAACCTATAAGCCAGTTACTTTAATAAACGTCACAACACATGCATTTAAAAAATCCAATATCGAAAGATACATAGCTAAGCCTCTGCAAAGTTAGTTCTAGGCAAAAATCCACAAATTTATGTCAAGGCAGAGACATAATCTACAGTGTGACATCATCACATTTTAAAGGTTTACCAGTATGGATCCACACAAAGGTTTGCATTTTTAAAATATTATCTTCAATGAAGTTTTATTTTTTTCAATACCTTTATCCAGTGTTAGCTTTTGTTTTCTACAATTTCAGAATTAGAACCAAACCACAATATCTCACAATAATATTTCACAAGTATACAAAGTACTACGCATTAAAAAATAAAAATAAAGAAGAATCCTGAGTCAGTCAACATCCAAGAGTCATAAAGTTTGGTAGTTTGCTCTAGAAAAGCTTAATGCTGTCAAGCACTGCTATACCATCAAAAATAAAAGCATATCCTGCAAATTATATTTTAGCCCTCTGATCCAGCTCTGAAATAATCTCAAGATTGACAGTCACTTTTTTATCTCCAACAGCAGATCTCCCCATACACTCAGACCTCTGACGTCAAAGTTTCCATCAGAAATCCTCAGAGCATCTAGCTCTTTTTCTACATCTTCTCTCAGAAAAGGGCAGGCCTCAAACAAGGTCAGAAAATGCTCAGTAAGTTTCTTGAAGGACACTTCGGTGTTTGTGCTACAGGTTTGAATCCATTCGCCTTCATTTACATCATACTCCATTTCTGAAGCCCACTTTTTCAGCACATTACAGTATGCAGCCCTGAATTTCATGTTGTCCCTGGCAAGCTCTATCAAAAGTCCAAAGGGCAAAGTGGTACACAAGCCCTGCATGAGGCTATCTTTTTGCTGTAACCAGTTCAACAGAAAATCCTCTGAGGTGTTTGCAGACGTGTTTTTCTTTGTAAGTAGAGCTGCAGCAACAACCCAACACATTTTCTCTTCTGCTCCTTCAAAGCTTTGGAGGACAGCAACCATAAACTCCAGTGCTTTGCCAGTGCCAGCCTCACCGCCCTGGTGCAGCAGAGCATCCAGCCTCTCCATCAGCATCATGCCCTGCACCTCAGCATCAGCAGCAGGTATGGGCCCCACGTTTATGGCCCTCAGGACTTCACACGCAGATTTGCACTCAATGAGATGCGTGCAATGGCCGGTAACGTCGTTTTCATTAGCGTCCAAGGGAGAGGAGGCGTCGAAAAGTATTTTAATGATGGAGATCGGCAGCACAGGATTGTTCAATAACCTGACGAGCAACACATGCTGGCACCGGGCAAGCTCTGGGAGTGATACTTCCGTATAGCCTTGAAGGGCGGCTCGTATACTTTCGCTTGTGAGCTGCAGTTGTTTTTCCATAAGCTTCCTTATCGCAGGGTTAGCGTAAAATCTCGAATAAACGTGCTCACAGTACCGGGCCCAGTGAAAGGCTCTCTGGACAGTTTGCTTGTCCCATTGCTCCACAGCACCGGTCTGTGCCACGGCTAGCAGCTCCGCCGTGCTCCCCAAGTTTTTCAGCACCGCCTCCATGTGGCGCTCTCTGCGTTCAGAAAAGTTCAAACATGGCGTCCCGGGGTACTGCGACAGTCACTTTGGTGTAAACAAAATAAACAAAATATTCACCTAAACGTCCTCTGCCGCCCAAACTGAGCGAAACCAAGCGCATGCAGGAATGCTAGCGGGCTAGATTTGAACCAGCGTCAAGTTAGCCAAAACAGAAAAACGCATCTTCCGGTCTTGCGCTTCAAAATAAAACTCTTATTTCCAGAAATGTGTCGCAAAGTGTTTTGACTAATGCGTGGCCCCAAATGGAAAAATAAAGAATACAATTAAGAAACAATGTTTAAATGACTTCACTTAATTATGCTTAATGGATGGAAATACAGCAAGTTCGTGGTCTCCGCTCTATTCCTGGCTCGTACAGGAGATGTACGCATGCGTGGTTGTGAGCTGCAAGTGTTGACAGTCGACGTATTTTCCTTCAACATAAAGGACATAACTCTCTGCAATTGCTTATCACTTATCATTGTCATTCGTGTATAGACTCAGTTTACTCGCCGTTTGATTTGCGAGACAACAGTTCACTCACATTTTTTAAACGGGCATAATTTTAAATAGTGTAAGCTGATTGTGTGAGAACTTTGAAGTAAATGGGCTTTTCTGAATCGAATTGATTTTTGTTTTTATTGGTGGATGTACTTTGCCTCATTATGATCACTGGAGTTCAGGGTTAAACCGCCTCATGTACAACTTCATCACTGCATAATATTTAATTTCAGTGGACTGTAGGCTACAAGCTTGCACATTAAAACGACTTGACAGAGGCAAAGTGTAACAAAATGCATAAATTCGAAGAACAATCTATCTGAGAATGGTTTCTCGGATTGCTTTGATGAATTAAGTCAAGAAATGTAATATTGAGGCAACACAAAGAGGGGAGAGGAGGGAGGCACTGCCAGTAGGATCAAACTTCCCTCCCATGAGCGTGTGTGTGCAGTGCCAGTGAGATCCTGGATTGTGCAAATGCGCAGTGAGAGACGCTGTCCCCGTCCACATTGGTTCATTGTTTTGGGCGCTTAACCTGTGGGTCGGTGCACCGCTGTGAAAAGCATGAATATTGGGATCCAGGAGTTTAGAGGACGAGCGAAAGGAAGGTGCGCACCAAGGAGCTGAACCGCAGGGTGAGCGCAATTATGAAGCATTTAGCGGAGAATAATGCAAGAGATTGTTACTGCTTTTTATGTATATATATGTATCAAATGAATCTCAAACGTTTGATAGTCTTTATATATTCAAGTTTGGGGTGGGAGCGGGATGCAAATTATTCTAACATTATAGTATAGCCTCCTGAGGTCTTCGCAGTCCTATATAGGCTTTGTCACAAGAGCGTTGCACAGTCTAATGTGTAAACAACTTAGACAAAAGTTTAAGCCCCACTCATTCTTTTCCTCCGGTAGCCTCTTTAAAAAGTTCTGTACGCCTATTTGTGTTTTTGTTTTTATTCCAGTCGACACCCATTCAACCCATCTTTAATTAAAAGCATTTGAATATTTTTTTCCAAATGCAGTGAGTTTAGTCAATTTTAGGTTTTAGTGGGTGTTCAACGGGCTTTCAGTCACAACACATCAGACTTTGCTCTTTGATCTTATTTCCAGTATGGTGAAATAACTGCTGCGGCTTGTTTTATTTGGGACTGTTAAAATAAGCAGACGGCTTTGAAATGTTATTATAGTTGTAAATGAAATTCTTCGCCTAGTATAATGGCCAATAGTGTCACTATATAGGCACACTCTAGCCTTAAAATGGCCAAAACACATTTACTGCTAAAAGTTAACCATAGCACCAAAAGATATGTGGTGCAGGAAATAGTTTGTAGTATGTAAATCTGACCTACTGTCTAACTGAAATTGTATCTGTTGATAGTACAGATGTTTACAAGATAGGGATGTATTATTTGATGCCCAGTGTGATAACGTTAGAATTTATTTAGTCTGGAGTTACTTACCACTGGATCATAGCACAGGATTTATGACACTTCATACAGTGAACCAATAAATATGAGCTCACATTACTGTTTCAATGTTATTGGAATGTGTGGCATGATGCCATGGATATATGAACATGCACAGTCCAAGTTCAGTTCTATAGGCATACTGTAAATTTGCCAGACTATGGTTAATTATGTGAGATCATACTTGATAAAATGCCATTTTTGCCAGTTACTTCTGCCGTGATGAGTATACCAGTCATCAAGGTACTCATCTGCAGTATAAACATGAGTTTCAGCCCTTCTCGAAACGGACAAGTCAGCCTCCAGATCAATTTACCATTGTGGAGGCGAGAGGAATGAAGGGCAGCAAGGGTTAGAGGGACAGAGTGTCTCTTGTGTTTTCTAATTGGTATTACTCAGCGATTGCAATTCCCATCCATAATCGTCTCCTGGAGTGACCTGGAGCCAGCTGCGGTATGTTATGACTGCTTTACTGAGGATCACAAAGAGGCCTTGGCATGCTTTTACAGTGAGAAGCTATGTATTTGGATATCGACATATTAACAGTTTAGTAAATCAACAACAACAGATCAAGTAAAAGTTTTAGGTAATGAGACACATTCCCGAGTGGTGTTTGTGGGTCACAATGAGACTCTGTATTTTTTGCCCCGTAGTTGAAGAGGTCAGGCTGCAGCATGGTGAGAGGAAAGCGCTATGTTTCATCACAACTGGTTGTCTCTTTAAAGCCAGGAGAACCTAACACGATGTTTATATATAATTATGTAGAAGAATGAAGTATGCAAATTAAAATAAAACCAAGATGAACCTTATTGATTCTTTGATGGAACACTAGCTCGGTGCAGTAATAAAAAAATATGTAAATATGTAATAAGCAAACAAATTTTGCATTTTCAAAGGTTGCATGTTCATCATAGTAAAACAGAGCCTCTGGCTACAGAGAAGTTTGTCCATTGACAGATAGGATCTCAAATATATTTTAGGAGATCACAGTTTATGAAGTCAGTTTAATTTCCCCTGTTTTTAACCATAACACTGGTGAATGAGGCTTGTTTTGCGAGAGAGGACAAGAGTTTGTCCCAGTGCCCTTGTTCTGTCTGTCAGCACAAGCGGACATGGGAATGTAGCACCTGTGTGTCAGTGCTGAGCTGCAGTGTGTACGGTGTGTAGACAATGAGGACCTGTTGTCTTCAGGAAGATAAGATGACCTTGGCTGGACATTAAGGCCCTGATGTCCGGTGTTGCTCCATGGTGTGATTTGGTTACAGCCAACTCCAAAAGGACCTTGAAATGTTATACAGCTGTAAAGGTCAGATTCCTCACATTGTGTCACACTCCCTCGGTATTCAGAGAAAATTTTCAGCCATCACACAGCGTAAACTAATTACTCGTGGGAGCTTTACATCCTTGTTTGAATAAGACCTTCTTGCAATTTGCATCAAATATCCTGTTTCTATTTGCCTTCTTGATGCTCTGCATCAATATGTGCAAGCATGAGCCCAGGCTGGAAATAAAACCATTTAAATACGACTAGCTTTTATAGTTATAACTCTGCAATGTAGTGCTTGAACTCTTTGTTTATTTAACACGGCCCAAACAAAGACAACAAGTCATATTTTGAGATGAATAGAGAAACAAAGAGCATACAGCGGAGTTGGTTAGGGTGAATCGTAGCTTCTCAATGTGATTCATGTATATTGTAGAGGCCTAAATGACAGTCGAAAATTGTAATTAATGTAAATGTCATCTCTGTTCTTCAATAATCTGTATCACTGGGGAAGTGCTTGTGTTAGTAATGACAGTGTCATTTTGTGTGGTGTAAACACAGACCTTGAATGGAAACAGTGCACATAGAAATGGATGCTGATCTTCATATATTGATTTGAATGGGCAAGATTGTTTTATCCATTCAAGCTCTGTGGTTATAAACCGCTTTTTAAAATAACAAATAACTCTGAAAAGAATCTTAGCCCATTTAAACAGTTGCCACAGTCGGTCATAAAATCTGGAGTAATGTGACTCTTGGGAAAAATCAGCAGTATCCGAATGATGCCATTACCCATTATCGAATCTTGCGATTGTCTCCTCCATGTCTGTATAGCATACTGTCTTCATAGATCTTCACTATGTCATTATATACTTTAAGAAATAAGACCAAATTGTGAAAATAAACTGCAGGGTTGTTGATGTTTCTCTTTTGAGTCAGCTCAGGCCTTACATCTGGTACACAGTAGTTTTATCAGTTACTCACTCTTCTCAGCAGCAGATCTATTAATGGAGTGACACTTGAGTGAAATGTTTTTCACATTATACCTCATACAATGAGTGTTTGGCAAAGCTTGCTCTTGGGAAAGACTATGAGCAATGTCTCATTCACTCAGTGACTTCACTTGTTGCTCTGTATATCGATGCCAAATGGTGTCTCTCCGTCATGTTGGGAGATGATGATGGCTGCTGCAGTGTTGATTGGATCGGTTGGGGTGGTTGCGGTTTAGGCTGTATTATAGATAGCACGGCAATCTTAATCAGCTCTCTGTCGTCTCCAGAGTTTGTCAAGCAGACTTCCTGCTGCATGAATCTGGCCCGTATAAAAGAGGCTGTTGTCAGTGGGGGAGAGGAATAGGATCGAGGCTGTCAGGGTCCCTGAGAATGTTCCATGTCATTAGGTTCACTGTAAACCACACCGGGACACAGCCAGGACTTGGCCAGGAGGACAATAGTACTCTGATCCTTCTCCTGTACTCCCCCCTCTTTGGAAATAGTGGGCCTGAAGGTTCATTATCACTGAAGAAAAATTGCTTATAATTGGTCATAAATGTAAAACAAAAATGTTCAGAAGATGATGGCTCAAAAATGTCTACTCCTTTCTTTGTTTGTCCCAAGTTAATTTCACATGCTGTCTGTGTGTGACTAGTCAGTGTATGAGCTGCATTGCCGTTCTCCTCCCCTTCCTCAGGCCATCGATAGGGAACCATGTGCAGCTCCCTGAGCCCGAAGCAGCCCAGTGGCCCCGGCCTGACAGACATGCAGCAGTACAGCCAGTGGCTTGCTAGCCGGCATGAGGCCAGCCTGCTGCCCATGAAGGAGGACCTGGCCCTGTGGCTCACAAATATTCTCGGTAAGCTCAACTCTAAAAGATACGCACACCATACTTTTCACTGTCAATGCTGGTAATACTCCCTTTCTAAATATTTGTACTTCGCACATCAATCTGGAATTTCTGTCAATGGAAACTTTTGAGGCAAAGTCAGCAGAGTTCAGGGTTACATGACAGCATGAAAGCTGACTTTGTAGATTTAATCCAAGCAGCAGTAATATTCCTGATTTACAAAGCCAAAGCAGACTTCTATCCTGTTGAAATGTTTGCTTTAAAGGAATACTCCAGTGTTTTGGGCAAAATACCCTTTTTCCAACGTACCCAGACCGAGACAAGAAACAAACCTTACAGCATCTTCGAAGCTGTCTTATTTACACAGTGTATCATGAAATGCTTCCCATCGGAACCGATCCAGTGGACATACAGAGGTGAAAAAGTTATCGAACATCGTGTCTCACTCTGGGTAAGCTGGAAAAAGAGTATTTTGCCCAAAAGGTTGGAGTATTCCTTTAACCCTGGGCACTGAGTTGTCATTTCACCATCAGTTGTTTGATATCAAAGTCAAAGGAAAGGTTCAGGATTTTGAAACCCTGTCCTGTTTATAATTAACAATGTTCACTCTGGACATTCAAAACATTTCTTCTGCTGGTTTTTGTTGCGTAGGAATCAGCCTTCTGTTGAAATTTGTTAATACTAATACTGTCAGTCAGGAATGTAATAAGTTCTCTCATAATCATGTGCATGTCTTATTCTTGCAAACACAACATCTTGTGGCAGTAAGTGGATGGTTTCTTTTCCCATTTATTTGTACTAACATCACTAATAAATGCAAGCAGCTGGTGCTGATTTATCTGAAACAAAAACACTGGCATAAAAATTATTTTAATGTTCTATTAGTGAGCTTGGTTAGTGATCAATATTTTAGGCTTTGAAAAATCCCGATCTTTTTCTTGCCAAAGAACAATTTCCATATATCTAAAGTTAGTCTGTATTGCTGTTGTGAAGGTATTCTCAGGGGGGTGGAATCAATCTGAACCTCATTACAAACTGTTTTAAAGTTTCACTTTCACATAACGCACACACAGGCATGCTTTAATTGAATAATGGGCATCATTAACAATGCTGAAATAATGCACAGCCAGTAGTGAAGAAGAAGCAGCGGAGGGAGCACCAGCAGAAGCTTTGTACAAGGATGCTATTGCATAATAAATCACTCTGCAGTGTCGTCACTCAGCAATGTATATGAGTCACTCCACAAATGCACGAACCGTTGAGCTGATTTTAATTCATAGGCTCAAACTAACTCAAGCCAACACTTGATTGTGTATGAATAAAGCTTCATGACATGTTTTCCATTAACATGCAATTGGCTTCCTATCACTACCTCTCTTTCTTCCTATCTCAGTCAGTCTATCTGTTTACATTGGAGCCAGCTGAGGCAGAAACCTCTGGTCTGCCCGGGGGGGAGGATCAGAGACAAAAAGGAAACAGAAGCACAAGCCCATTGTTTACTTAGCCATGTGTTACCACTAAGTACACAATACCGAACTAGTATGTTTATGAAAGCCATTTCAACTATAATCTAAAAATCTGAAAGCTCTTTTCAGGATAAGAAACAAAGCAATTTTGTAGGTAAAGTTATTGGGAAAGTAGTTTAATGTATCTTTAAATGCTAAGAATCAAGGCGCTAATATGCTTAGCAGGGCTTACTACTGCAGATGGGAGGAGCAGTGCGTGTGTGTACTGAGGGAGGAATAAGGATGAGTCTGCTGATTGAGTGGGCGGCAGATGCTTGGTTATTCAGATGAGTCATATTGTTGTGGTGATGGGAGGATAGAGAGACTGAGCAATTTATATGGCCGAGTATTTTAGCTTAAATGTTTCTCTGAGAGCTTCTTGAATAGGTTTTCCTCATGCAGCGAGAAGTGAAGGGATAGAACGGGCATAAAGATGGGAGCTTGCTGAGTATTTCTCAAGCTTTCAATCTCTCCTTTTCTGGGCTCAATTGCAACATTTGGAACTCATTAAACCTTGAACCCCCAGCCCCCTCCCTCCTATAAGAAACAGAAACGGGATGAAAAAAAAATCTCTCCAGTTTCTTTCCACAGACACCCCCCTGCCACCACCCCTATTTCACAATGATCTAACCGAGAAAGAATGGTCGTCTGGAAGTCTGTCAACTGGACACCACATGTTGATCACCAATCTATCTCTGCAAGTGTGTGGGATAATGAAGCCTTACCTTGCATAAATGGGACGGCCGCTTTACATCTGACTTTGTCTTTGTTACTGTGGCGTACTATCAGAAAACCTCTTTCCAGCCATGTGTCATAATATATGAACTTTTGGCTGCTGCAGAACGCTAAACCCAATAGCACAAGCCAAGCTCATTCAAACAAGGTATTTCTCTCAGTCTCAGGCAAGATCAGCTTGAAGATCAGCTTAAACACAGACTAGGTTGAAGACAATGTTTGATTTCATTGGGATATGCGTAATATTTTTAAAGCTTGTACTTTTATTATTTCAGAATGGTATTTACTGCATTGTCAAACTGGTTTCTTCTCTTTCTCTACCTGTTTCCTGATCAGGCCTGGAAATCACAGCTGAGAGCTTCATGGATCGCTTAGACAATGGCTTCCTGTTGTGCCAGCTGGCTGAGACACTGCAGGAGAAGTTCAGGCAGAGCAATGGAGACGTGCCTGCCCTTGGCAACGGCAAGGTACTGAGAAATCTGACGGATACAGTAGTGTGATGTGATAATGATTAGATCAGATTGAATGACCACCATCATGCTCTCAACTGGTTTAATTGTTCTCCTGTCTGATTATGAAAGAATGAGAAACCCATGAGATTTTGTGTTTTCCTTATGTTTTAATTGTGTCTAAATCCTTGGTTTCATATTTGACTATTTGATTATATTTGACTATTTCTGCTGTCACAAATGATCCCTTAAAGCAAAAGGACGGGGGTTATAATTGTCTTTCTGAATATGATGCTTTTTACGGACCTGGCCAACTGGAAAAAACTGTCCTGAAGTTTGATACAATCTCACACATTGGTTTAAATCCAGCTATGTCTCATTATTAGGTTTCCCTGTCTTGATTAAATCGATAAAAAACCTCTTAAAATGCCTCCATGAATCTCAAATAAATATCAGTATCATACTCAATTATGGTAGGTAATGGAAGAGAGGCACTCTGAAAATCTATAAACCAAAATGCAAAACATTAATTGCACCACTTGTTTCTTCAGCATTATATTTTGTTCTCACCTGTGCCTGAGATCTGATTTGCTGACTGGTTTTGTCATCTCAGGAGTGACCGTGAATCCATACTTTGCCTGAAGCTCAGCAAGTTCAGTTTCAGTCGACAAGGAGTAGAGTGGATGGGAGCATGTAGTCTGCTTCTGTAGGGAAGGCAAAATAAAAAATAAAGCTGGCGAGGACACAAAAACCCATGTGGCCATGCATCATTTCTCACGAGCTTTGACTTGAAGGCTTGGTGAATTTTATGAGATTAAGCAGAACCATGAAAATGGGAACTTATCTGTAACTCAACCTAAGTAAACATTGCAAATGTATATATATAATACTGGGTCAATTCCCAAGAAAACACACAGGTTAGGGGGCAAATCCTCAGATCCCCCCAGATCATTTTCGGTGCCACTGCGTGTTTTGACTCCAAGCCTTGTTTTGGTTTCTTCCAGACCCACCTTAAAAGTCAAAGTCAATGAAAAGAATATTTTAATGTATTGCCATTTGTTCAAATGTTTGAAATCCCTGGAAACGCTATAGGGTTATAACGCTGGGCAACAGTGATGAAATCACTGAAGTAATGAAGCAAAAGACTCTTTTGTTAGCTCTTTAGTGGGAGTTGTTCATGTTTGCACTGAGGCATTACTTTGCTGATGGTGGTGGGTCTCCTGATCCCAGTGTGAGTGTAGCAGCAAAGATGTGTGGAAATACTTGAGGTCAATGGCTGTGGGACTGGAGAGGATCTACCGAAATAGAGGACTCTATTGATTGAAGAGGCCAGGGAAAAGGGAGCGGAGGAGTCCGCAGACAGATAGGAGCCTCAGAAAATGGTGTGAAGCTGTTTGTTTGAAGGAAAGTGTGGTCTGCCATGACCTGTAACTGAGTGACCTGCCTCAGGACATATGAAGGCCATGACCCACTGCAGTCAAAGCTATAGGTCATGTTTTTTTAACAGGCTTCAAAATCAAAGTTGCAATATGGTGTTTTGCGAGGCACACAATTTATTACTTTTCGTCCAGGTTGTATCATCTTACAGCTCTCATTAAGAGCTTTCACTGTAACGAGCCATGAAAGATTCATCATGTTCTCCATGCTTGATGTACTCTTTACCTCATCTTAGGGCGTTTCTGTTCTACGATTACATGTCCAATGACTGTTGTCTTATCAGGTTATCGTGCAATCGCAGATAAAAATAGTTGTATGCTGTTAAAATTACATCTTTGAAGAGAGCATCTGGTTTGCTTTTAAGTCCCATCATAAGCTGATGCGGTGTGTAGCAAGAGGGGTTAAACGATTCCAGCAGAGAGAAATAATAAATCACTTTGTGGATGCTGTCTCTCGCAAATCCTCCCACATGTTTACATCAATCAAGATCAATCATGGATGAATAAAGACAATAATTTTAGCTCTTCATATTATTGCCATGTGCCAAGTTAATTAGGAGCACTACGTCTACTGTTCAAATTTATTTCCACAAGGCAATAAATAATAACTAAAATCTAATAAGTTCCAATGGAATGCAATAACCTGCTGATGTACAGGTGCTTGTGTGAATGTAGGAGTAGTTTGTGAATATGCAGTAGGTCTGTATCTATCGTAAGGTTTATAATTTTCCTGAGTGAAAAAGAAGTGATTTCTGACCACCATCGTTTTTTTTCAAGCAAAATACTTCCATATGCTTTCATTTTATTGCTGGCATTGTTGGTTGCCATCCATTTAAATCAAATGTTTTCCAAAGGCTCTGCTAGCCTTCTGCAACTGATAGACATGTTAAGGTAAAGGTAATTCAGCACGCCACAGCAGAATGTCATGCTAATTGTTTGACCAAATGATATGTGGCGTTAGGGGCTACATTATTTCACCAGGAATGCAAAGTAATTCAATAACAGAAATGATTCCAGAAAAGGCAGGGGAGTCTGGAAAGAAAGGAAAAATCCCCACAAAAGACTGCATATTTCCAGCATGACCTCATTGCACCTTTCTCATAGCGCAGACACACATATCCTGTATAAAACCACAGCAAAGCACATAAATCTCTCAGAACAGACCGTGTGGGGGCTGAAACCCATAAGTATGTCATTTGATCCCCAAATCATAGAAGGCCTGGTAAAGTAGCCCTGGTTCTCTAACCCGCCATCTCCCATATTGATCTGCGAACGGAAAAGGTCCCTGGTCCTGTGCTGAAACCAGAGCCGAGCCCAAGCAGATGGAGAAGAAATCGGTGTAGATAAAGAGAGCATGGCTCTGTGATTTGATGAAAACTCTGGGGACTGGGCCGGACTGCTCACATTGGTGGATTTGGTCCTTTTTGTATTTTGTCAAACACATATAATCAGATGCTATGGATTTCAGTTACTGCCATTCTCTTAAGTCTCTATTGATTATTGGAACTTAAGTGGACATATTACTGACATTATGACATTTGATAACCTCCCAATGTGTCCAGCAGACTATTCCCTATCGGAGGATACCGTGTCGGCAGAGTGCTCCCTCTGGCTCTTTTTTTGCCCGAGACAACACAGCAAACTTCCTCGCCTGGTGTCGCGAGGTGGGGGTCGGGGACACCTGTTTGTTTGAGTCCGAGGGCTTAGGTGAGTGTCCATTTATTGCTATTGGAATATTTTTGTGAAAATATGTTTGGCTGATACCTTGAAAAACATTGCAGGACTCTGTGAGGCTTCCACAGGGATTTCTTCTGAGATTTCTACCATAAACATCGGTGTGATAGAAAATCAGGATGAGTACAAACATGCTGGTTCACAGTCAGCCAGGTTTCGATTTCCTACGGCATTGTGGGCTTTTAGCTGGCACTGGCGCTACTAGGGAAATGGGCTCAGATTGCTATCTCTTTTATCTGTGTGAATGGCCTGATTATACAGGTAGAGGATCTGTCAGGTTTCATCGCTCTATCCCTGACTCTACACTTCCCTTGTCCTTCCCCTCTGTGGCCCAGAGGACTCGTATCCCCATGTGCTGCTTTGACTCCTTCGACATCCACACAAAACTCACAAGGAGAGAGAGCAGTCTGCTGGGAGCACCCTGGCAGTGTGACTCTGCCTGACAAAAAGGACGTGCGCATCTTGAACGGCGCGTTTTCTGCTCAAAATGTCTGGAGCAAAACAAAGGGAGCACAGACAGTAGCGTGTGAGTTAGTGGTAAAGTAGGCCAACCCTATGCAAATGTTTTCCTCAGCATGCAGTAGGGCCATTTTGCTCTACTCCACATCCACGTTCCACTGTCTGATCTAATAGGAGCATTTTCATTCTTTGGGTGTAATTTGAATGAAATTTGAATGCAGATATGATTGGCATGTGCCTGAGCTAAACTATTGTCTACACAGATGGATACACGACATGTGACCCTGCCAGAAACAGAATACCTAGAACGTTTGTGCATTCTCCTAATTCCTGACTAATGGCTGGTCGACCATTGCTGAGACATTTAGAGATACAAACTATGTGAATCCTGTTACTTTGAAGGCCATGCTACACAGGGAACGTTTCAAACTTACAGTGGAGGCGAATTTGTCAGCTAGTTGAACCAACTGTAATTTGTCATTACAGTTTTGGTCCATGTTTGTCACTTTGTTATCCACACTGAACTAAGCCCGTTTGCCCAGTGACATTTCTGTTAAAGTTAATGTCGCCCATCGTTCCTGCCTCAAAGGTTTGCTTGCATTTAGAGAATAAAATGTCCTCTGTAATCTGATGTTGCTGTCATAATGATCAGCTGTTGCTGTCATTTGGGTAGTGAGGAAAATCATTTAAAGGTGCATTATGTAAAATTGCTGAGGGTTGACTGAAGTGAAGACTTTAGACTCAAATGACCAAAACATGGAATAAGCACATAATATATCATTGAGTCAGTGTGGAGAACCATGTATGCACAACCATCAAATTACATACTTATTCCATATTTTTGTCAGTTGGATTTAAAGGGTCCTCACTTCAATCGACCCTGCGTAGAACACCTATAATTCTTTTATTAAAATAATAATTGTAATAGCTTTCATGATATTTCTTGTCTTTGTTAATCTTTTAATAGCGTCAGAGGTCCATAGTAAGCTGTCTTTTAACGTATCGCTCCAAGTCTGGTTTTACATATGTGGTAACTTCATGAACAACACACAGGCCTCATTCAAATGCAGTGGACCTATAATTGTGATACAAAATGTTGCATAAATGCTTTAGGGGAAAAAAAGGCTGACATCCATCTTCTTTCTTTCTCTTATCTCCTTTCTCTGGATGGATTTATCAGTTCAGCAGTAGATGTAACAGCATCAGGTTTGCTATCATATAATGCATATCCTGTCTATAATGCATGGTGTGATGTGTCACATGTATTGTACATCTCTTATCCACTCTCACTTTCCCCTCTTGACACTGAGTGAGGTTAGGATTAACTGCTAAAGACTAAATACACGAGTCCAAATAACACTGATTTTCATTCGATCTGGGCCGAAGCAGGATTGCAGTGGAGCAGAACATTTGGATGCATGAAGTTCATGAGCTCATTTTTTTATGTGTATCGTTGTCCATTCCTGCTGTCATACCAGTGCCTTTTCCATCAAACAGCCACTCATATTCTCACTCATAACCACTGACATCTTTCGCGTACCGTACCGACTTTCTGATATCTGAGTCTCTTTGTCTCTTTTTTCAGTTCTTCACAAGCAGCCTCGAGAAGTGTGCCTCTGTCTTCTAGAGTTGGGAAGGATAGCATCACGGTAAGGTCCTGTTTTTGATATTGTGCTTTTTCATTAATTAAAGTTTATTTATGGCTGTTTTTGCACACTTATGTAGTATGTAAACACTTATGTATCTTTTGTAAACCACTGTGAATTTTTTTCAGGGTTTTTGTAAGCTACCAAGTTGATGGGTTGACATTATTTGTCCCTTGATTGCCATGATAATAAACCCAGTGACATAATTCCTCATTATTCTTTTTTTGCTTTAGGTACAAAGTGGAGCCTCCAGGGCTTATAAAACTTGAGAAAGAGATTGAGCAGGAAGAGAAAGCACCTCTCCCTCCTCTATCACCTGTTTCCCCAGCGCCGCCCCTCTCTCCATCCCCATCTCCATCCTCCTCTCCTTCCCCATCCCCCTCCCCCACCAAATGCATATCAAGCAAGAAGAGCACCGGGAAGCTGCTGGATGATGCTGTAAGTAAGCGGTTTTCATCCAGTTTTGCTTTCGAATGGGATCCCACCAGTGAAATTGTGACTAAAACAAAAATATATTAGCTAAATAAAACAGAAACAAAGTGCAGGCCTGACCGATTATTTATACAAACAATCTATAACATGTATATCTTTATGTGTGTTTCAGGTAAGACACATCGCTGATGATCCCCCCTGTAGGTGTCCAAATAAATTCTGTGTAGAGAGACAGTCACAGGGTCGATATCGTGTTGGAGAGAAGATGCTCTTCATCCGGGTGGGTAAATCATTAAGACCTTTACATTATACAGCAAAACTTATAGAATGTTTTCAGTAAATGACTTTGATTTTACTGGATGTCATTACAGGTAGGTGAAAATATATCTGAGCTAGGTGTGGAGATTTTTATTGTTTATATGAATATAATAATATGGGGAAACGTTAAAATACTCTTAATTACATGCACAAAAATAATGAGTTTATATTTCGGCTGACTTTTCTTTTGTGGCCTGGATTCGGTTTGGTGTCAGTAATAATAAGATTTCACATCTCAGTGCAAACTCCCCTCCATACAGCACCCATTCACGACGCATATGGCAGTATGTTGATATTTGAGGCCGGCTTCGGGATGAAAGTCATCCATTGTTTCTGGAGAGCGCACCATCGCTGTGAGGTCTCATTTACTGGAACTGGTATTCCAACAATGTCCATCTTCAGCCAGCCATAATGTGGTTCAGCGGCTATAAAGGGAAAATAATGTTTTCAGACTTCCATATGGTTTGAGGACCAGAGTCCATTTGAGTAATTACGACTTGGAAAATATTTAACTGTGCTATATCTCCTAATGCTGGGCATTGCATTAATCACAACTTACAATCACATTGAATCTATTAGTGCAGGGAATGTTACTTTACTTTCTCTAAATGGAGGGACAAAGGGTATTGGAGAAAGATAAATGGAGGCTAATACAGATTAGTGAGGTAGGATTGATACCCTTGGGATTCTGGTTACCTGGCAACGCACAACCAGGATTCACACCTCTGGGAATGTGAATCATGTGGACGATATGTTTAGGATGTGCAGACATCGAATAGAGAACCCACTCTTGGATGTCCTCTGCTGTTAGGCCTCTATATTACAGCCACCAATCTCAAAGCAACGCAAGGCGTGGAGAAAAATAAACTGTCATAAAATACATACTGAGTGCAATAAAACACCACATTCTGAGCTGTAAGTCTTCTCAGCTGGAGGCACTTTGTAATTCAGATAATGTAATATTTATCATTTTTGACTGCCTTTCAAAGACTGAATGTTCCAGTCTAAAGCGCGTTGCTGGGCAACCAAGGACAAATGGTGAGAAGCTCGCTATCTTGGTCTGTTGCCGCCCGTTGTATATTGTCCACACTACATTACATGTGTCTGCAGTATATGCATGAGGTGCACCGTTTTCAAGT
>OMKZ01003398.1:52996-65791 GCA_900302535.1 Neoniphon sammara | reverse complement strand
CTGCTCTCTTCACAGGGGAAGATGCTTTAATTAAAATTCCTCAGGCGGTTTTACCACCAAGCATCTGCTTCCCTGAAAAGGCGTGAATACAGTGAGGCGAGTCACTGTCTGTGGGCAACTGTGGAGTGTGGGAAACAGCGGCATGCAGCACATACAAGAGCCTGGAGTCTATTCCACCCTCTGCACAGGCGGAGAGGCTGACCTTCTCAGTTCCTAGAATAAATGAGATAGTTGTACCTGCAACCAGGGAGCATGGTAACATCGCACTGTTTGTGAGAAATGCTGGCGCAGCTCAGCCCCGGGCCTCCGTCCTTCTCTGGGGTACTGTGGAGGGAGTGAGCTGCAGCAAGGGCCTTGTCCCATAGCAGCATGATTGAACCCCCTCTCCACAACACAGGCCCATTAAATCCACAGTCACAGAGCCTGGGGGCCTGGTGTTGGTGATTGGAAGCACTGCCCTGCCAATGCCCCCTAGATTGATTCTTTTAAGAGGCTTATAAATGTTGCATGTTATGCTGCTGGAGGGCAGAAAGCTTCATATCTGGCCAGACTGAGGTGACAACCTGAGAAGGTGGTGTACCCTTTTTCTCAAACTATTAAGTTGGAGATCTTTCAGAATCACTTTCCTGCAGTTCTGTTTCTGTTTACTGGCTTTAGTGTCCTAACAGTCTTGTTAATAGCCCATTTATTTCATATTTCTATTGAGGAGGCAGTGAATGAACTTGTTTTACTGGAGTTGTAATAGTGTATTAATAGAGGTGGGGGGGTTGATAAGGCTCCATAGTGTGGCAGACATGTTTTATATGCAGGGCCTCTGGGGAATACAAGCATCTGAGCTGCCAATATACCACAGCCTTTTATTTCTTCTTCTATTTATCATTATAGGAGATGTTGCTATGGTACCCGACCCTGAGAATGTAGCAGGTGATTTCGAAGCAAATGATGCAATTTGAAAGACATAGCTGCAGTTAGCAGTACTGCAATCAGTGATGAAAAGTGATGAAAAGCTGTCATGTGAAAAATATTATTAGGCTGTAGAAATGAATCACTTGTCCAGTTAATTTCACTATGTAAAAACAATATTACTAAATCCCTGTGCATGCATTTTCACTCCGTTTGTGCAGTGCATGAGGTAGGCTGCAATTCACAAACTTCTCAGGCATCAAACAGTGAAATTAATCCATCAGTCTGGTGTATTCTGGTGTCTGGTGTTGTAGCCTACTCTACACAGCATTAGGCCGGGAGGAGATGGGGAAATCTAACCTCCTGGGACATTAACCAGTCAGAGGGCAACATCAGTCAACAGGATCTGACATCAAAGCCATGCTTAGCTGTTCATTCATCAGCTTCTGCCTAAGAATGAAAGGCTCAATCAAGGAAATGACATTCTGTAGAGGTGGAAGGGCCCAGCACCAGCCAAAGCAAGCAGCTAAAGTGGCACTATAATCCACTTTTCTGTCATGGTTTCCTGTGTCCCCTCTCCCTTTGCAGATGCTGCACAACAAGCATGTGATGGTGCGTGTTGGTGGAGGCTGGGAGACGTTTGAGAGCTACTTGCTGAAACATGACCCGTGCCGGATGCTCCAAATCTCCCGGGTGGAAGGCAAGACATCCCCTGTTAGCAGCAAGTCGCCCAACATTAAGGACCTCACGCCTGACAGCTATCTGGTGGTGGCAGCCCACTACCGCAGCAAAAAGTGAAGACGAGACTCAAAAATATGATAAGTAAAGGATGAAGAGGATGATTTCTCGCTGTTGTGTACTCTCTAGCTTGTGGAAGTGGCTACATGATGTCTGTCCATATATGTGAAACGACTGCAGACACAACAGCGTGTGTAGAAACTAAGCGCACTTTTGTAATGGTGACGCTTTAGTCTGCATGTTCAGTCCAAGAGATTCATGCAAATGGATGTTTGTGATCACATTAAGCCTGGGAGGAATACTGGCAGGCCTTTAATGTTTTGTTTCATTTAGTTAAACAGAACTGTAATGTAAAAAGCTTTAGACAGCTGTGTTAACCATCAGTGATGCAGTAAGTTAATTTGGAGTGAAGGAATGGAGTTCTACATTTTCTTTAGATAATTTGTCCATTCACTAACTGTTTTTGAAGCAATATTTCACTTGTGTAGAGCATTTTCCTTTTTGGCACACACTGACACACTCGCTAAAGCATTATACCAGCTCTGATTGTTGTTAATTGCAAAAAAAAGTAGTATTGCTTTTTTATAAGTTAAAGTGCATTACATGGGCCAACTTTGCTGCATTTGTGTATGTTAAAAGTAAAACTAGCTTTTCCAAATGAAAGTAAGCGCAGATTTCAGGTCTCCTGAGAACCCAACCGTCTTTGTTAACTGTTTATGGATTCCTAAATGTGTGTGTGCTAAGAGTGAAAATGTTGTACCTAAATGATGTATAGCTTCCATATTATTACATATGCCATTTTGTGGCTGCTGTTATCCAAAATGCCTTACAGTACCATGAGTTTTGTTTTGATGGCTCCAGTGGTCACTCCAATCATACTGCAAAGTTGACTATCATCTATTAACTTGAGCGTTAGCAAAATAAATGGAAATCTTACCACCCAAAGAAATGTACCAAACCAAAGCTTCACAGTCATTCTCTCCTTATGCCACAGACCTGCTGAAACATAG
Organism: Neoniphon sammara; assembly: GCA_900302535.1. Lineage (NCBI taxonomy): Eukaryota > Metazoa > Chordata > Actinopteri > Holocentriformes > Holocentridae > Neoniphon > Neoniphon sammara. Next base: position 63,140 of record OMKZ01003398.1, on the reverse strand, counting down.
GCCAGGCCTCTATAATTTTCTATGTAGAAAATTGGAACTGGAGAAAAGCATGGTTATAAAAGTCAGTGTGGTTTTATAAGGCATTTCTTATTAGGCTAATAAGAGGAGTAGCATTACTTAGATTGTTTACATATTGAATAACTATTCTATGCAATGCATTTTTGTACTATCATTTTTTATTAATTATGAAGGAAAGCTCCTGTTTTGCATTATTTCTATTAGGAAGAAGTGGACAAATCACCTATACATGTGCAGTTAAGGTGAAACAAATGCTGATTTATGATTAGTAGATTTTGATCCCTTTAAGCTTCTGCAGCAACTCCATTTGTTGTGCGTTACTGACCTCTGGAGGTGATGTTCAGTTCTGTCAAATGCATCAAGTAACGCTCAAAATGATTTTAACTTTTTTTCTGAAAATTTAAAATGACAGCCCAGTTTGGTATGTGATCGGTGGCTGTATGTTAAGAAAGTACCCCATGAGTTAATGTGTGTTTTACATAGAATTAATAAATGATTTACTGATCTAAATGATTTCAATAAATTCTCAAATCCTACGTCTTCTCAACTCAGCAGCAAAATTTATTTTTAGTTAACATTTTAAGTAGGCCAGGATGTCCTATATATTCTGTCTTTTGCACAGATGAAGCACTAATGATAGTATTAGCATTGATGATAATGACCAAATTTTAATCTTGTCACCAGTTGAGCCCCTGCACTTCACCCTACCAGCACAAGAGGATAACAGCACTACCATTCATAAAGCTGAAAATCTACTCATGAAATCCACACAAGTGTAGCAGAAGTGTCATTTATTTTAGCAAATGATATTGGCTAGATTTGTTGTACTACAAAATGGCAAGAGCACCGGAAGCATTTAAGGATCAAGTGAGGGTTGTATGAAAAAGCACTCAATTGTCAAGTCAAGTCAAAGCAAATACTTCACTAGATACATACTACATAGTTTATTACTCTTTCCTTCATTTTCTTCTTGTGTCTCCATTTAATTGACAAGTCCAATTCCCAACATATAACCATTCAAATAGTATTATCAGTATTCACGAAAACAATTCATTCATTACTGACAAATAGTGTGCAAGTTGTATGTCCAACAAAAGCTTCTGCATGTCATAAGGCAATTCACAAACTCCATTTCTTATCTCATTTAAATTAAGCAGGCATAAGATGAACATTTTGCATACTTTACAATTCAAAAATGCAACAAATTGCACATAAAATAAGAAAACTAACACAAAGGAGGTTAAATTAGTGAAAACTGGATGCTTTTAAGTCAAAAAACAAGCACTAAATGCGTTATGTAACATGTTGTGATTTACCTGGAAAAGTGCCATTTGAATAACGGATTTTAAGAGACCTCATAGTAAATAAAAATGTAATGTGGCCATTGAAGGATGTAAATATTCATCCTCTACAGTATGCAAAATCTACAAAAACAGTGTAGTGTATAAAAGCCTCAGCATTAAGGACCTCTCTGTCTTTATATGACAGCTGTCACTCATTTCTTGACTTCAATGTGTCAGCAAGCACATCTCCTGTTCTCTTGTGTGTTCATGTTATTCATTACTGTGTCGCCCCTGGTGGGTTCAAAGGTCCAAACTGATTGGACTATAACTTGGCAAGGAGGGGGCAAGTCCAGCTGTCTGTAATCACTTCAGATTGTTTAGCATGACCCATGATTATTACCTGTAGGCGTTTGCCTCAAAAGACAAATAAAGTAGGCAAACATAATAGTCAATAAATAAAAATGGACAGCAGTTCAAACATCTTTCAAGTCATCTTGCAGCAATACTTCATGTAGTGTTGAACCTCAGGGTCGAGACTTCATGATTTTTACCATCAGGATCTTCAGCCCACCTGCCACTAAAGAAAAAAAGCAAAGAAAGAAAAAATATCAGAGTCATCTCAAACCACTAGGAAACAAATCTTGTCTCCATGGTCATTTTTAAATAACTAAGAATTCATGAAAACTGTATTTTTCATGAGTCTCTTCAAAAGAGGAAGTTAATTTTATGAATTGTTTTCCTGTACTCTGTGAAGTTCTCAATAAAAGCCAGAAACCAAAGAACACAGACTAAGACCTGTGATGTGAGAAGATAAAAAATCAGTACCTGCTTCAAAATGGCTTGGGAAAGACAGTAATTCTTAGGTTCAGTTTATTCACACACTGTACACACTGACTTTCAGTGGGGGCAGGTTTAATAATACCCTGGTGGGCTCAATGGGAACAATGATTTTTGGCCCAAATGTTGTAGCCTAATGTCGACAAACAAAATTGGTACATTGTCTCGATCAGAAGTAACAACATGACTGCATAATAAAACTCTTGAGTTTAAAAACTCAAACATTATGTGGCTCCACAAAATCAGTTTCCCATTCATTGTCCTTAGAGCATCATCAGATTGTAAAGTGATGCCAAAAGTTTCATTTTTAAAGGGAAGGGGTGTTTGTATTCATGGGTTTATGATCTCTTCCATTGAATAATGCTCCCCTTTCAGTAGAAATAACACAGCCTGGGGATCAACGTGACACTAACCTTCAACCCACCACCACCAGAAACAGAGGTGGTCATCGCCTGTTTCTCCATCTCCTCTTGTTTTTTCCTTTTCCTCTCAACGGCTTCTGGATTTTTGACACCCCTGTACGTTGTCTGAGAGAAGAGGAGGAAAACAAAAAGTAATAACATGCAAGGACCTCATCAAAGAACTATTTAAAAAAAAAAACCCATCATGTTTCTGCCAGTTGATGCAAGCAATCTTTAAAATGTGTAAGCTATCCAAAAGCATGTTTCAAACAAATATCCTATCCCAATGATTCAAAATGCAAAAGGTGTATTCAGATTGTAAAACACAACAAGCAAAGGAGAAGCCAACTGTCAGAAACACAATTCAGCCAAAGGATGGAGCAGCTATTTCCAGTAGTGATGTGTTGCTGACTGAAACATGACCGTGTGCTTTCATGAGTGGCTCAAGTGTGAATTATCAAGGGGCAAGATAGGAGCTGAGGAGAAATTATTTCCATTTCCATACAGTCTTACACATACATTTAATTTTAAAAACAGTGACTAAGAGCAGAAAAAAGTGGTAGTTGAGATATCAGCCAATTCTAAAGATTAACCTAGCCAAGAGAGGAATCTCCATTTTTGCCCATGTTTACTTACCTTAAACCAACTTTTGCATGGCGCTTACGGGTTTGCAAGTGGACTCTCTGTACAATAAAAGGTTACTCACCACACTATGAAGCTCACCTATCTTGATTAGACTGGGCATATGTTAGTTATAAAGGACTATGATGTTTGCCAGAATGTTGCTGAGCTGTTTAACCTAAGATAAATTAACTGTATGTGAACAATAGTAAACATAATTGGCAACTGATCAGATGCTCCATCTCCCAGCACCCAGTGTGTAGTAATGTCTGCTGAGTGTTTTATCATCCAACTCACTGACAAACTGATACAAACACTTAAGTAGGTTACCTCTTTTTGTCTCTTCTCAGCGGCTTCAGCTAACTGTCGTCTTCTTGTCTCCTGTGAACAAAACATAAAACTATTAAACTTCCAGGCTAAGACGTGTAAGCAAAGTACCACAGTAACGGCTACGGCCTGGTCGGTGCATACTTTACATTCCAGTGTTTAAAGAGACGCTCACCATCTCCTAAACATTGCCTAGTAAGGCCTACAGCTATCATACTAGTAATTAATAGCCACATAAGTTGCAATAGTGTTTCAGTCATGCGGATTTCATGCTGGGTGTATACACAACAATGCATTCTGGGTTGCAAATGTGATCGTGAAAGTGAGAAAAATGTAACTAAGTTAACCTACTGGATCTGGAGTTACAACAACGTCGTCTGCCGCTCCACCAAGGCACGGTAAGCACATTCCCATACTTGGGTATTAAGAGTAAAAAGCGACGTAGAAATTAGTTTTAGTATCTCGGTTTAGCGAACTAGCTAGCTGGCAAGCCAGTTTTGTCTTGCGTAGCAAAATAATTAAGGCAACACAAGCAGCGGGCTTCTAGTTCCAACAGCTGGTGCTGGGCGTCGTTTGGCATAACGTTAACGTTAGCTAACGTTATGTTAGCTACGTTAACGTTAACATTAGCGCTCTAGCTAACAGCTAGCTACTACTACAATCCCAGTCACTCAAACGCAGCAAGCCGTCTATTAAATTATTGCTCTTCGCACCTCTTGTGAAATTTCCTCGACATTTGGTAAATAGGTATGTGACAATCGGACATCAGCGATTATTTGCTCACTAGGAGGTTGTTTTGGTCAGTGTTCACGCTGCTTATCTGTGGAGGTATGTTCAATACAATACCAGAGTAACGAAAAGTTACAATAGCATCAAACCTGACAGTAACTTTAGCTACCTAAATATTGAGGATTGAAACGTCTTGTGTTTTTCATACGTTTTCTTATGTGTAAAAGGAATACATGTGAACTTGTCATTTAAATTACTTTTAGGTAATGGCGTTTTAAGTATTACTTGTTGGAGAATACTCTTTTGTAACAATAGGATTTTGAACATAGCTCAATAGCTTTGACAAGGTGATGACTGGTCCAACAGCTACATCTTGTGGCGAAAGATGTGTAACTACCACCTGTTCATGCTCATATCAATGAACCACCTATGACTTACACTATGGTCTGACCATGCTATTATTGTATGGATTTCATGGTAATTTCGCCTTATCAATGCATAGTACAAATGGCTAGATTTAAGAGCAGTTGGGTGGTAGAGGACATAGGAAATGACTGACACATCTCTCTCTCTCTCTCTCTCTCTCTCTCTCTCTCTCTCTTAACACGGGATAACCAGCCTGTAAGACCATATTATATGATGGGAATAGTCTTTTATTCTACTAAACATCTGTTTCAAAACACACAATAAATACATGATACTGCAGGTGTTACTAGGTCCAATTAATCTTGTTAGGCTACGCAACATTTGTCCGCCGGGAAGCCAAAATGATCAAGTGCAACCTATATGAAGAATGGATATTTTCGAGTCATTTGACTCATGTGGCAGCTTCATGTCTCCACCTAAGCGAGTTTACACGCGGTAGACTAATGGTGTTTGCCTCTTAGCCATTCCGTGCAATCAATATAGTCTACAATCAATAATATGAGACTTTAATGTTATGCCACGCTTCAGCCTATAACATTTTAAACTCCACCCATCCATCTCCGCTATAGCCGGGGCTACTTTGCCGCTTACAGTGCTTCAGAGCTGTGATGGGAAGTTCATTTTTGCATAGCTGCATGTTGTTCAGAAACTTAATAATGAGGAATTTCTACTGAACGCGAGAGTTGACCTCGAGCCATGGAAGTCAAAGTGTCAGAGGCTCTTGGCAGATCCTCAGGTAGGCTCATCTTACCTTTACTCCTAAAGGAGGTACACTCAATTACAGTGGTACTAATACAGGATTGACATGTTCTCACAGCTACTGAAGACTGAACTTGACTGAATAATGGGCTATTAGTGATCTATTGCAGGATAATATTAATGTCTGTCACAAAATATTTGGTCATTCCTTAAGCTGGTCAGATAGTCCATGTAGACCTGTAGTCAGTTTATTTCAAATGTTACATTTTAATATCCTGTACAGTGTTAGAAAGTTAACAAACTCAGATGTTTTTTTTTATCATTTGTATCTCTTTTTCTTGCTGTCTCTCAGTTCAGTTCAATTAAAATGGGGTTCATTGCCATGAAATACAAGGGTATTTATTGCCAAAGCAAGTAACATATATAAATACAAATTAAAACAATATTGGCAGCTCTAACAATACAAGAGGAAAAAGAAACTACATTTCTAGCAGTTAATGTGGCATACTCTTTTCTTTCCCCCAAAATACAGTATGCTGTGTTTAATCACATAGGGGGACGGTTGTCAAAATTTGTGGTGAACATTTGGTAAAGTATAATGTTCTCATGTGTTTTGTATTGTACAGTATGCAGGAGGAAGTGCAACTCTTTCTCCACCTCTTCTTTGGGGCAGAGTAAACCCAGACTGGACTCTCTGTGTAGTTTTAGCTCTGTCTGTGTCGGCCTGTTCCTACGGCCAGGCTGTGTTCACTGAGTCTGTGTCTTGTCAAGGATTTCCTCAGTTTAGGATCAGTCTCAAGGGTCTGTCATTGTGTCATGTAACCTAAACAAATCCATAGTTATGTCATCAACAGGCATATTTCCATCTCACAAATATTAAGTGCACTAGTTATTATAAATGCATACATCAATGATTGCAATCCAGGATGTAGGAAAATAAGCCACTAATCCACTTAATGAAAGTAGATACTACAGAATTGATTTCTATTTAATGTGAGGTCATGCCAAGTTAGACAAGCTGTGGTAATTTTCTTAATAGTTTACTTAATATTGCACACATCATGCCATTTACAGTATAAAAAACTCACATAGTGGTCATGTCCTCATATGAAAGAGCAGAAATTAAAATGCTCTTCATTTATTTTACCTTTGACATATCAGCACGATGCTGAAAGGAGTTTGATTGATATGCTGAACCATCTGTAGACAAATGAATGTCGCAAACTGGAGAAAGGAGAGCGTGACTATTTTCCAGGAAAAATGCTGCAAACGTCCAGTGTCATTCAGTTTAATGTAGGCTACTAATCTAGTGCATGATTAATGTGGCTTTTATTAGCCTATCTAAATCATTGCTGCCCTAGGCATAGATGAAAATGGCCCAACTGCTTCTCATTCATGCGCTAAACAATATATTGTAAGCCTGTGAATGCAATAAAAATAAATCAGTTAACCAGTAATTTGAACCACAAATTTGCATGTGCATATTATAATATTGTTTGCCTCACAAGTTTATCATAATAAAAAATATAAATGCGTGGATAATATCTGTGGATATGAGCTGATGTTAAATTAGGACCAGTAGTATGTATACCACTGTCTTCATCTAGCTGTCTGGCCTTGAGCTATGTGGTTGTTGTTCAGTGACGTACGCAGACTTTTTGAGGGGCACAGTTGAAATTCTGAAATTTCTGCATCGCCCTCGTGGCTGAGTTGGATAAGGTGTTTATCGTAAAAAATGCATCTTTTAGAGTTAAAAATCGTTCTTGGTTCCTTTGTTACCTGTCATCCTCACCTCCGTCTCTGTCTGTCTCTTTCACTGTGAACTTTATGATAAAGCAGAAATGCCATAACAATTATCTTGTAAAGGGCATTTTCACAGAAATATTAGGGGGGTCTGGGAGCCTGACACTCCTTTGAAGAAAATTTGTAAAAATCAATTTTAAAATCTCATTTCTGGTGAGTTTTGTACGGTGGCACACAACAGAGACATACAACTCCTTTCAATGGAGCAAATGTAATATGCTTTAATTTCTGATGCAAGTATATTGCAGTATATGCAACGTGCAACTAAACAACTTTGAAATATCAAACAGAAACCTACCAAGCAGCATCTTTGTTTAGTTAGATAGTTGTGATTGACATTTTCCCGCATCCCAGAAAAATGTTTCTATAAAATATGAAACATTTAGTCACTGTTAATATTTCCGGCTCATGTTAATCTATATCATATAGCAAGCTTTGGTGTTCAATAATAACATCTCCACTTTTGTCCACAAATTGCATTATCAATTACAGTTTATCAGCCTGTGAGTAATCCAGGTAAACACCATTAGGGTGCTGTTGGTAAAGAGAATCGCACAAATTGTGACATTGGGGCATGCTATTTTAAAAACATGGAAAATGTTTAAATGTCCATTTCCAGGCCAGTCTTAATACCTCCTTCCAAGTCTCTTTTTCACCCAAAGGAACTGCGAACATTTTATCTGTACAGACTAGATAGGAGAGGATGAAAACATTTACAGCATGTGGCCTTAAATGCTCATTGCTGACTTATGTTTTAGACAAATAAGGCATGTGCACCAGGTCTGAAAAGCCTGCATATAGTAAAAAAAAAAAAAAAAAAAACACTGCACAATTAATGCCTGATATCTTCAGGTGATCAGTATTAGCGATGCTCCTTCAGAAAACTGTCTGAGTGTTTTGCTCATTTAGACAGACTGTATACATACTATAGCCCACAGAGCATAAATATGACTCCATATGTCAACTTAGTCATACATCTTTAACAAATTTGTCGGGAATTTTTAAGTTTTGGTCAGAGAGCCTGGTTATGGTCCCAAATTAAATAGGCCTAGTTCTTGTCCATGATTCATGGAGTTACAGTTTCCTCAGTTTCCTCATCATAAATTCAGAATTACTTGAGAGTGGAAGTTTGTGACCAAGGTCTTTCAGTTAAGTTGGAAATGTTTTTGTTTAAATAAATAATCAATGTGCCAGGAAGCAGAGAAAGGAAGTACCTGCTCATCAATTGATCCGCCTAATGTCTTGTCTCAGTACTGTCAAAAGTTTGGGCGCAGACTGTGTATGATTACTGCACTTAGACTGCACAGCTGTAATGGGCAGAGGCACATTTCGGACAAAGTCATTTTTCTGATAAGTCACCCAGAGGTCTTGATAAGCCAGACACAGCAGTTTCCCTTTGAGCATTATTTCTTTGCCCCTCTTCTGCAAAGACCTTCTTTAATGGCCATTTTTATTTATTTATTTATTTATTTTTGTGTGTGTCAGTGATGTGCCTCCGGGAAGTGTGAAATTCAATTCGACTTATTCAGTGAAAGTCCACTGAACTGTCTGAAAACTCTATTGAAATCTGTCAAAAGTACTACTGAAATTTCTGCTGTATTACACCACCCCTGCATTTTCGGAGGCTTGAGTTATGCAGTCCTCTGGGAGCAGTAATGTGTATGCATAGTAAGTCCAGAGGCTCTCAGCAGCTGAGAACTGCACACTTAGAGTCATTTACCATTGTAGCGCCATTTCCACAAATAGGCGTGTATGGCAACTGTGTGTCCTTTTCCTTCTGGGCTCCATAAGACAGATTTGTTGTTGTTGCCCATGTAGGGTATTATTTCTGAAACATACCTCTGAACATTGGTGAGTCATGTTGTTTGAACACAGTGTTTAGCCCTGCAGCGGTTCTTTCCTTAATGAAGCTGAATGCACCCATGATCAGCAATTCCTCTGACCACATTTAATGTATTATAGTCAATGAGGGAGCACAGAAGACACGGCAGCACATACTGAATGAAAAACTCTAATTTTAGATGTTGTGTGTCATTATAAACAAATTAAATTAGCATCATGGCCTGCAAGCCTTGGGGGCGGTTGTTGTTTAGGCTACTGTATGATAGCTTGAACATTATGTAGTGACTGCAACACAACACGACACACTGGCTATATGCAAAGAAACGGTGTGTTTTAGAACAACATAGGACTTTGTTGGGGGTAAACACTGCTGTTACTAAATATGCATCGAAAGGTAATCTGTTGCCCAGTGTATTTGAGTTTTTTTTCTTCTCATTGTGTTCATATCTACAATTTGTGTATTCATATAATAAGCTTTCCATGCCTATTTTCAGTATTTACACGATTTTTTCTCCTTTTCCTAAACTGAGTTCAGTTGGCATTTTGCTGGAATATGACCTGCATTGTCACCTAGCTAAAACAATGAATTCAAATCTATCTTTAAATAATTAGAGCAAAATCACGTGTTATCTTGCTAGTCTATATTTTGAAGTCTTTGTAAGGCAGTTCTGTCAGTTGGTTTACTGAAATGCAGTAAAAAAAAAAAAAAAAACTTATTCAGGTGAGGTCGATAGTTGGTTTTGGAAAAGTAGTGGCTCTATTGTTCCTCATTAGTGTCAAGTATCAGAAGGTAAAAGGAATTTTAAAGACTTGTTAAAAATGCATGAGTGCAGCAACATGAGAGGCATAAGACTAGACATGGACTGCTGTGATGCGATCTGTTAACGGCTCGACCAAACTGAACATATAAGCCATATTGCCATAAGCCAGAGGTAACCTCACCAACTGGAAATGTAGTTTGACGAGTTGACAGGGCGCCCTCTTTGTTCACAAGATAAAAGCATTAGTACGCCTCATCAGGACTGCAGATGTCCTTGTGCTTTGATCACCACTTTGTCTCATGTTGATATTGATGTGTGTGTCTATGTGTGTGTGTGTGTGTGTGTGTGTGTGTGTGTGTGTGTCTTTTGCAGGGTCATGTCGTCAGGAGAGCTGTAT
>OMKZ01003398.1:4719-40843 GCA_900302535.1 Neoniphon sammara | reverse complement strand
AAATTTTTTTTTTTTTTTTTTTTTTTTTTTTTACACATCACCAACCCGCAGCACTCTACTCTGTTATTGCTACATTTGCACTCAAGTCTCTTTTCACCTTGTTCCTCCAGTAGGTACAGGGCTCACAAACACTCAGCGACAACCCACAGACTCCCATCTAAACTGTGGTGCAAACACACACACACATACATGCACACACACACACACACACACACACAGGATTAACTGTCTCCTGATAAACCAGTTTTAGCCAGCCATACAGCCCACAGCGAGATTAAACACAGGATTTCACATCAGATGAAATCTTTATTTTATATAGCTTTACACAATGCACTGCTTTCAAAATGTAATGCACAAGTGTCCTGCCACTAGGAGGAGAGTTTGCAGATGCAGCCTGCATGTGGAAAAATAAAGCAAAACATTTGGAACAAGATAGCAGGTGTCAGATAACCATCATTATATCCCCAATTACCACACTGGCTTAGAGAACCTGACAACCGGTGTATTTTTTTACACGTACATGTAAAATTTCCATGGCGGCAATTTCACACAGCACCAGCCTCATCCAATTTGTGGGACTATTTTAAACTTTGGCCTTTGGGATCACCACTCTGGGCCCCTGTAGGCCCATTATAATGCTGGGCTCGGATGCATCATCTCAGACGTTGAGCCTTGCCCATGTCTGTTGGGATCATCTAGACCAACCAGTCTAGTAAATGTAGATTTTGGTTTTGTGGTTTGAACTAGAGCCATTCTCTTTGTATTGATCACTTTAATGGGGAGAGGGAGGGCAGTGGGCTCTAACACATTTTATTAAATAAGAACGCATTTACTGCTCAGGCCAATCCACAGAGGCAGTGAAAGTATGGCGCTCAAGCTTCTGGCGTCCTGACTGGAGGCGTGCAGCTCGCACTGATTTACCAGCTTGTCACAAAGCATCTTGTTGCTGCTTCTGTTGTGGGGAGAAACAAACCATCTTCATTATTGGGCCATAAAAAATCTGGTTTCTGAAATGTCAGTGCTAATGTAACTGGCACAACATGAGTCTCTGTACAATAATAATCAATGCTTGACAAACAGTTGCTCAATATCGATTTGAAAGATTGCGTTTGAATTGATTTGGTTAAATTATGGCAAGCAGTGAGGAGAAAGTGAACAGTTACTTGCGGTTTGAAAGTAATTAGGACGCTCGGAAGCCTGAAGACAAATTATATCACAGACGTGGACAAATGATTAAACTGAAAATGTGGTTTGCGGTGGTGTCATGTTTTGTGCCAAGTGATCATACTTTTTATTTCAAAATCTGATCCCTTGAGTAGAGCTAATTTTAGCTGCAAGCAGGCTCTTGTTCTAATGCAGATCAAAATTCCTGCAGTTTTCACTTTCTCAATTATTCATCATGTGGCTTTGAGCTTGAGCTCACCAGGCTTTCTCATTTCGTATCTGTGGAGTTGCTCGGGAAATAAACAGCATGATTAGTTTTTCCCCTGAGCCAACAAGCTTACATCTTTAAATGGCTCTCTTACTTGCCCAACAGCACCAGGAATTCCCTTGGACATCAGTGTCACAAGACAGATATGAGTTATTGTACTGCTGACAGCCTGGGCCCTCGGGACTCAGAGAGTGAATTATCAATGCAGCTGAACATCTCAGGAAGGCCACTGAAAGGATTCTTCGCTGGAGGTGAAAGGGAGTCACGTTCTAGAGGTTGTGAGGGACCCGTTTGAAAGTGAACGCCTTTATGAATAAATATATCAGAAGCGAGTTCAGAGTATTGGTGTGAAGGTCAGGTACAAGGACACTGTGTTCTTCCATTGCTGGTCATCCATTATGGTTATTAGCCTTTTAATCTCTCTCAGTCATAATTATGGTGTCATCACGCCTGAATCACTCATTAGGCAATCTTTTAAGCTCTGCTATCACCATATAACAATATGCTAAACGAACCTTGAAAATGGCTCGTATTGATATTAATTAAAAATGACATGCTTATATAACAATCAAAACTACCATTGCAGTTACACACATTTTCTTCGATCAGTTGCAGTACTGCCGAGCACAGAGTCAGGGTTAGTTTCGAGGTGTACCATCCCTGTCCTGAGCTTGAGATAAGATACTGAGCTGTGTGATTTGATGGAAGGGGTGTGCTGGTGTTAATGCACTCTTGTGTGAAGTGCAGACGTCATTACCGCCGCGGTAACCCTTGGCAGGATGGACCGATGAGTGATTGAAGTGATTTACCCCCCGACACACACACCGTGCCTCCCCTCCTTTCCACTCTCTCCCCTGATTTCATTTTATGCTTTTTCTGTCTGTTTTAAAGTGAATTATGTTTCTCACTTTTTGTTTTTTTGCATTTTCTTTTTTTCTTACGTCACTTGCCTATTTGTAGATCTTTGCTGTCCGTTTTGCAGTTTTTATAATCCAACTTTTATTCAGTTTTTGTTATTTGGATGTTTTTTTGTTAGATGATTTGTTAGATGAGATGAGATGAGATGAGATGAACCTTTCCAATCCCCATGGGGATATTTTGCCATTGCAACAAAAGTACTTGGATTCAGCAGGGAAGATTAAACAGAATATATGCACGATATAAAATATAAAATCAAAATATATAAAATAAATAAAAATGTATAAAAAAATAAGCAATAAAAATAAAAAATAACAATAAAAGCAATAAAGTAGAATGTAAACAGTTGTGGGGTGATGTTAACATAAGCTGCTGACAGTTTCAACATGTTAAGTCGACTGTAAACTTGGGAAGCATGGGAAAGAAATGGATTTACCATGTCCAAAATGTCAACCTTTCAGGGAGTAAGAAAAACAATCCTGTCTCTGCTTGATGATCATACATTTTTGCATTCATCTAATTGGTTTTTAAAGTTATTACACCCTAGTAGACCATGTCATCCTACAGTCAAAGCTAAAAAAGTGTTTCACCTAACAACAACACAAATATGAATAAACATAAATATATTTGCTATGCATGTATTAATATGTATAAACACATTTTTCATCTCTCTTGCAGTCTTTAATTTTGTTCTCTCTTCTTCGATTTTATGAGTTTTCCTGGCTTCAAATAAATGAACTCATAAGCCTCTCCTCCTGCTCCTGCCCCTCTCTCCTCAGGCATGCACACCAGCATCAGCGAGATACTGAAGGAGAAGAGCCTGAAGCCGTCCCGCCGCAGCCTGCCCTGCCTGGCCCAGAGTCAGACCCATCCCCTCAACCTCAACCATTTCCTGTCTGTGCCTCTGAGCCCGGAGCCCAAACTTGAACCTGAGGCCCTGAGCCAGAGCATCAGCACCTCCTGCAGCCTCCTCGCCCCCCAGACAGGTCGGCCTGCTGTTAATCTGCTCTTTCAGTCAGTCAGACAGGCAGATAGTACTCATCACCACTGATTTAAGGGATGCTAAACTAAAATATGTGATATCGCATCAACAAGTTTTTTATTGACACCATTGGGTGTGGAAATCATTATGAAACTGTGAGAATCTGAAGTCCTTTTTATGCAGTGAGAGACTTATCAGCTGATTTCTCCTAAGTCAAACGATCAAAAGCCTCTTTCACATGTAAGGGTGGGGGCAATACATTTATTCCTCTTGTCCCTGTTTGACCAGCTCTTTAACTGCACCTGTTATCCTCCATTAAACACCTTGTGAGGAACAGAAGCTGTTAGCTTGTTAGCACTGCATGCTAATTCTTTGCTGTTTCTAGATGTAAATCCATCATTTTATGAGGGATTATTTTACCAATCTAATGTTATATCAGAGGAGGTGAGGGCCAGCAAAGTGCTCCCATCTAATATGGAGCTTTAGCTTGCGATGGCGTCAATGGTGAACTTTCTCACATCAGCTCTACTACTACAAACCTCCAAAGTGTGAGTTTTTAGCAAGTGAGCTCTAGAGCAATGTTAGCTTGGAAAACTTTGTTAACATATTGTTGCAGTGCTATTAAGAGCCATGGCTATTTCAGTTTAATCAAGCGGGATATTTTCACATTGCTGGACAGTTGGTCTTACCAGAGTCCAGACAAGATTATTATCCTACAAAGGGAACTGAAGCCCACCCAGCCCTGCTGGAATATATTACTGTAGTAAATGCAGCCCCTAAAACTCCATTTATTTACTCTCAAAAAACTCAAGAATAATACTAAATTAAAAATTACAAATTTCCCTTTTCAAAGGAAAGTTCAAGCCCAAAATACGACAAGACATCAGTGTAGATTTCTTTACAAAAATAGCAAGAATAAGGTACTAACATGCTTACAAGCAAACAACATACCAATATGATTGCTCACTTTCACCATCGCAGTTGCTGCTCTATGTTTTGCTTCAGTGCTGTCATACTACGAAACGTTATGTTTGTCTGATTGGACGAGTTTGCAAATGATAGACAGGTGGTTTATTCAATCACCTGCTTCTTGTTTTTCTAAATGCCCGCTGCTGCCGCCCCAGTTTAAACCCAGCAGTTCCCAAACTCTGTTTCATGAAGTGAACGACAGAAACAAAATAAGAGTAGGGCTGTGCCAGGCTAGCAATGGAGTTTAATGGAAAAACAAAACAAAAAAAAAATCAACGCTCTCAAGGAGAAATGTTAGCTGTCAGGTTTCAGTGTCAGCTCTTCGAAATAAAAGAACAAGGGGTTCTTTGTAGATTGCAGTGATGTGAAGGCAGAAGTTTCCTTTAATAGTGTCTTTCTCAGCAGATTTGTGCATCATAAAGGTCTACATACATCTCAGTTACAGATTAATAAATTGCAGGTAAACGCTGTATGTAATGTTTTAATTGTTACCAGTTAATCTACTGTCATCACACCTAACACTGCTGTACACTCGATTTTATATTCCACTCATACTGTGCATTGATTGTTTTTTTATTGTGCAGAATTCATTACCTCATAGAATGTCATAGTGGTTGTGGCATTTTAGGCTTGTGCATAATATTGATGGAGCAGATTGTTAATGCTTCAGGGGAATTAGAAAACAATGTGTAAAATCATAGCTGTCTATGGCTCTCACACAGAGAGAGAGGGAGCCTGGGAAAATGCTGTTGCAAGGGAAACAGCACACCACACTGTGGACTGGTAAAACGGCGGTGATTGTGGAAGAAGGGAAATTATTCAGTCTTAAGTATTCATATCTGCAGCAGAAGGCGATTCAGAGGCCATCCACATTGAGATTCAAATTAGTGTGATGGAAAAAGTCTCAGTCTAAGCGTTCTAAAATTCAGACCACTATTCAGTCTTTCCATAATAGCTGGAGTCTTCTCAATATCCCATTTCCGCACACACTCCTGGGTCATTTTTCAGACTAATTAACACTTTTTCTCCCAATCCAATACATCACATGATGATTGCATTGACTTTGAATGTGGAAGAAATTCATATTGATTTCTCTAAAGAAGACATAGCATTGATACCTGAATCAATTTCCAGCAAAGACACAAGGGAGTGTTATGGGCCTCAGTAGTATATATACTGTTGTTGTATTTTTATTAGATCATTTTACACCATTCATTTTGATATTTAAGTTATAAAGCGAAAGAAGTGACACTGGTGGACAAGAGCCAGAGAACCACTATAGCCCCAAGCAGCTAATGGTTGGCTTTCATATTCAACAGGGATATAGCTAAAGATTATGACTCTGCTCGGTCTTGATCCTAAAACCTACTGAGGATAAGAGAGTTCTCCTCTTCAATCCCTCCCCGGATTAGGGAGAATACTGATTAAAAAAAAAAAAAAAAAGCTTTAAGAACTAATGATTTTGCTTTAAAACTCGGCCTTTGTTCTTGTACACTGAGAGTTGCTCACAACAACGTGATTATATGTTGGAACCACGAGAAGTGGTGCACATAAAAAATGGAGAACTGTTGATGGCTGGGAGATTAAATGAAAGTTCAGTTAATTCATGAATTTGTTAAATCTGGATCTTGACGTGTGGTAGTATGAATAAAGAGTTTAGAAAATACATTTAATATTTTAATTCCACCTGAATGCAACAAAAACCAAAAGTTCTTGTTCTTGTTTTTTGTTTATTAGAATAGTGTAAATTTCTTTCTTTTGGAAATATGGCTAGACTCCAGGAATCTCTAGGTGGATCTGGTCCAAGTCACATGTTGAGCTATTCTGGTTGTTGAATAGTTTGGGCACAGATTTGTGTCAATCATGAATAAATACACAAAGCAAGATTTAGAAATGTAAATAAATAATTATTAGCACAAATGTGTTTTCCTGTCCACAAACTAACACCACCCACATTGAAGACATGTCAAATAATTCCACAAATAAATACCATTCAGTGTGAATACACATAAAATAATTACATATATTGCATATATTTCCAAACTTAAAGTTCCTCCACAAGTACTGTATTGATTCAGAACCAAAGATTCAATAGTTTCTATTCATATCAGCAGGATTGAATGGGATCTGTTTTGGCTGCTTGCTTAAAAATGGGGCAAATAATAAAACAAATATATAAAAACAGGACACACAGTTCAAATCCATAGACTAAAAAACAAAAAAGGTAAAATGTTAGATTAAAACAAGGCAGCATTAAAAAATTATACAGAACATAGGTAGCCTAAGTGCTTTGAGTGCATTTAAAAGGCAACCAGCAGCACGTGACATATTAGATCTGCCAAATGGACCGCAGCTCTGCGGCTGAAGTGTTCAGGAGGCCAACAGCCTCTGGATATGTGCTATTATGGAACCTGGACCAGTCCTTGTCCTGATGCTGGGTGTCTTTTAAAATAATGAGGTGACTCAAAAAGGCGATTGGCTGATCATTTAAATTTTTGAGGGTCTTGTAGTCTGGATTTCTGCTACTGGTGTAAGTTCACATCTTATGATTCTAGATACAGTATGTAGCATTAATCCCTCTGTTTCCTGTCATGTGTCCGGTGTTTCCATACCACACTGTGAATTGCAAAAGTGAGGATATTCTCAGTGCTTGATCAGTAAAATTACATCATGCCTTCACTGGATGTGCAAATTTTCTTCAGTTGCCTTAAAAAGAAAAGTCTTTGATGTGCTTTTTTGAAGATTGATAGTCGTGTTGGCCTCTAAATTTATGCAGTTCAAGGAGGAGCAGATTGGTGTGCCTAAGAATCTAAAACTCTCCACCGGCTGCATTTCTTGACTGTTAATGAACAAAGGTCAGACCGGTGTCCTTGCTCCAATCCACCAAAGAGAGGGCTTAATTTCTGTAACCTGTTCCATCATTACTAGAAATTAAGCCAATGACTGAGGTTTCCACAGCAAATTGTGAGTAATACGGTTGTTAGTGTACAGCGAGTACAGGAGAGAGACAATACCCACCCCTGTGTTTACTGTCAGCATCTTAAACAATTTGTTATTCAGCTTGACTGCCTACGTCCTCCCCTGCAAGAAATTATAGACGCATTGACACGAGGACAGCTTGTTGGAGAAGCAAATAAAAATTGCATTTCAAGTGCTTTGTTGGCATATTTACATCAAAAATATGTGAGTTTTTGTAGCATTCATTTACAGGGTGTAGACATGCAAATCATCTGACCTGCATTTTGGTTGCATTTATTTTCTGATTTATGAAACATTTCCAGCAGAGATCCAGTCCTATGGGCCACAAGTGGGTGTTGTGTTCAGGTGCTGGTGGGAAGGTCTGACATCCAGGACTTTCAGCTTGGCTACAGCACTGCATTCATTGCAAACTTGATTACACTTGTGTATCCCAGTGCTGACTAATGCTTTGCGTCTGAGCCTTGTGATTAGAGTTTATTCAGACTATGGCATGCCAAGCCACTGAATTATGAAAAAGTGATTTGTTGAGGTCCCTAAGGTGCTCTGTACTTGTACATCAAGTTCTAATATAGAAATATAAAGCAGTGCTACATAGCATGTAGACCACTGACGAGAGAGTGTTTCCATTTTTATTGGTAAGCTCTGAATCGATGAAACCAACCAATGTGGTGCTAAAAGAATCAGTCGTCTTGAACTAATGTCACCAAGGCAAATTTCTTGTACATTTATTTTACTTGGAAAATAAAGTAATATTGATCCTGATAAGGTTTTAAAACCTTAAGTACCTGTAACGGTTATCAATGGATTCTTGGTACACTCTGTTTTGTTTGTCTTGCAAACTGGATGGATTTAACTTTTTACTTAAAATGTACACTTTAAAAACACGTTTTTTTAAGTGTACATCTGTGGCATGTGTGAGGATCCAGGAAGTAAGGAAACACAACGGGCCTTTTTTTCAAACTCAGTGCATGGATCTTTTTAATTGGAGCTATGTGTTTCCTAAAGCCTGGCAGTCATATTCAAAGAGTGTTTATACCTCAGATGTACTGCCATTGTCAGCATTTGGATTAAGGAAAATATTGAAAAGACTTTATGTGGATAGAATACTGTGTCTAGTTCCCACTTGATGAGCTGCCTTATTGATCAAACCATGTCTGTGTGCAGCTGAGGACGGCAAGGATCACTATGTGGAGGAGTCAGAGGCGAGCACCTATGAGGCGAGGGCAGACCAGTCATTTCTGATACAGAAGCCTGTCACCCGTGCTAAACTAGAGGCCCGAGCAGATTCACTTCAGGTACCACACTCCTGTAAATTCACATTAATTTGCAAGAACAGTGCAGTTGCCTCATAATGTCACACTGCAGTTACTCTGTTATTGAAGTGCTGACAGCCACCAGGCATCAGCAATGTTAAGCACACCTGCGTCTGAAATTCAGAGGGGAAACTCTGTCTCTACAGGGGAAGAGCCCAGCCAATTCATCTGGGCTCTTCTTCCGAGATGGGAAAAAGCGCATCGACTACATCCTGGTGTACAAGAAGTCCAGTCTGCAGGTGGAGAAGAGGTGCACCTTTGAGAAGAACCTGCGTGCCGAGGGCCTGATGCTGGAGAAGGAGGTAGGTAAATAAATGAGTTTCGAAATGGGAGTGATGTCATTTGTGTTAGGGGGACAAACTCTTAAGGCTTTTTTGTTTGGTTTTAGAGGACAAATGCTGACTTTAGTGCATCTGTAGTTGTTTGTTGTGGGTATGAAAGTAACTGGAATGTTTTTTCTTTCCAACCTGAAAGCCTTCCTTGACCAACAATGACATCATGTTTGTGAAGATCCACGCTCCTTGGGAAACACTTTGCAAATATGCAGAGCAGATGAACATCCGGATGCCATTCAGGTAAATGTTGTTAGAATAATAACACAAGCCACTAGTGGCACTACAAAACGGGGGGTTCAGTTAAGTTATCTTGTTAATGTCTTTTTCTTTTCTTTTTTTTTTTACAGGAAAAAATGCTACTTCACAGACTGGAAGAGCAAAACTATGGGCAGGTAAGCAGACTAAAGCTGTATGATCATTCCCCCCTCACTTGCTCACAGTGTGAATGCTGAATGCTTGAGCTTCTCAAATGAAATTCTTGAGTGGCACACCTGCAAGACTTTAGTTGTAATGTGGTTTTCGGGTGGTGTTTCAAGATGAAAGCCATCAATCACCCCGCCGAGGTACAGAGAGAGACGGCATGAATCAAACTGTCACTGTGCTTTGTAAACCCAGAGTGAGTATTAATTTTTCAGGATTAAGTCAGACAGACTGAACGTATATAGTCTGTCTTGCTCTGTGTGAGCCGCCCTGAAGGAAAGTGTCAGCAATACAAACAAGCAGCATTAAGAGTGTGTAGAGTGAAATTGTTACAGAGGAAGTTGTTTTGAAAGCCTATTGTCAAAAAATGGCTAAAGCTCAGGGAATACAGCGGTGCGGTGTTTCATTTGCCAGGATAAGTTCAGAAGATTTAGGAAGCAGCACAAAGCATATCAACACTCATTAAGTGTGCCTTTGTTGAAACTGTGACAAATACAATAATATCTGTTTAAAACTTAGCTGATTAATGAAACTTGTCAACCCTTCGGACAGTGCAGACTCCATCATGTCCAGCACATTCTTCAGAGCACAATCACTCGCCCACATTCGACAGCGCTCTCCTATTAAACGCATGGGCCCCATGTAATCTTCCAGTCAAGTAAATGGAGCTGCACAGGCGTATTAGCATACTATTTTTAGGCGACTGCACTGGCACTTTGATACGGTGTTCAACCGCTGTCCAGGCTCTGCCCAGCACAAATTTGCACATCTCATCTCACTGGAGTACGACTAAAAATAGTTGTATAACAAAACAGACCAAATGAAAGAAAACGGAAAGGTATAGCAGACTATTCAGATATTTATGTCAATGGAAAAATGGTATCAAGATATATTTTGTTGTTGTTTTTTTTATTTGATGTTTTTTTTTTTTTTATTTGGGGAGTTTCTCCTTTGTTGGTATCCTTTATCAGAAACTCCCACTCCAAGAAAGCTTGTTTTTCTGGTCCAAGTAATGAGCAATGTGAAAATGCAGAACAATAGACAGCAGGGCTATGCTTGCAATGAGGTGGTGTGTGAGCATGTGTGAGTGTGCATGTGTGTGAGCGTGCATGTGTGTATGTGTGCGTGTGGGTGTGTGTGAAGGGATTGTTAGAGGATGGGTTCGGGAAGCCCTTGGGAAAACAGGAGCCGTTGTTCCGTATCAAAGAAAATAATCTTTGTGCTAATCTGTGCAATTAATCATGTTTTTGTCGTGCGTCCCTGCAGCAGGTTTCATCTGAGGTGTCGTCAGATAAAGAGCTGGCTTCCCAGAAACCCCATGAAGCTGGACAAAGAGGCCTTGCCTGACCTGGAAGAAACAGACTGCTACACAGCCCCTTTCAGCAGAGCACGCATGCATCAGTAAGGACGACAAACCTCCAAACCACACACACACACACTCACACACACATACACGTGCGCACAATACCATGATACCAATCACTCAGTGTCAGTGGTTTTAGTTGATATTTATCCTGCTTAATGTCCCATGTTTCCCTCTCATTTGTCACATCCATTCATATCCTGTCTTCTGGATGTGGAAATCAGCAGTTAAGAGATGAAATTTGTGATATGAGATATTGTATCTTTTGGGGCTTTGAGCCAGAGCACCGAACACCGAATGATAAAGGCAAGTTGATTATGAATAAGGTATCAGAAAACAGCAGCAGATGTCTCAGAAACGATTAGATTTCTCCCCCATTCCTCTCCGCTTCTCATTTTCAGAGCCTCTCTTTGATGAAAGGCATCGTCCAAATCTCGTTTGTCAGTGAATCATTTGCACTTTTCGTTTACTCGTCAGCCCTCGCACTTTTGGAGACACGGATGCCAGAACAAGCACCGTTCTCAGAAACATTACACCATGAATGGGACTTTAATGAGCTTCCCCGCTTTATTGGCTCAACACTCGTTATGCAACTTGACTGGGTGACATCGACAGACTATAATACATGATGAATAACTCTGAGGGGTGTGTTGTTTTTCTCTCCCCAGCTTCACTATCAACAACAGACAGACCTTCTTCTCCAACTCTACCAGGAGCAGAATAGTCCACCATGTCCTGCAGCGGACCAAGTATGAGGACGGCAAGTCGAAGATGGGTACGGCACCGTGCTGGCTTTTTCCTCTCCTCACACACTGAGCAGTATTTTTAGCAGTACCCCATTGATGGCAAGGGATTTCCATGCTTATTTTTTATTTATTTTTTATTTTTTATAATTTATATACAGCATAACGGCCTATTTAGGACACACTATTAATTGAACAAGAGGCGGAACCTACATACTTTGGGTCTAGGCCAAACTAAATAGATTTTATTTTGTTTCTGTTTCTTATTTTATGACTTTATTCATGAACAACATCAATATTAGACCTAAAAATATCAGCCCACTGAAATGAATGGCGCCAGTGGAACAAAAACAGCACAAAACGTTATCACACAATAACGCTGCCTTGTTTTGTCTCTCTCTGTTCTAACTCTGTATTTGTCTTTTAACTGTTGTCACGTGTCTGTTGTTTTCACTACTAAAACCCTCAGAGGCACCAGTGAAAGAGACTAAGAGTCGTGTTCAGATGTTTAGACGCAGTTACTTTGCTTTGTTGTTGTTTATCTTTGACCTCAGAGAGAAAGATATTAGTGGTGGGAATTGTGGCCTAGTTGTCTTGCTGGTGGCTGATTAAAATGTGGGCTGCTGCAGAGCAGTTGGTATTGTCCAACCTGTGGCTGATCCTTCCTCTCCTTCTGGCTGTTGTTTTTTTTGTATCAACAGTCACAGGCTTTCCCCTCCCCAAACTGTCTGTCCCAGCCCGCTCTACTATCTTGTCTGTCTGCTGCTGACATGTTTTGCTGATTAAAGTTGGCCTTGAAGGGACGAACGGATTTCGCATTAAAATTTTAATACTGTTGACCACTCTACTTTCCAACAAATAAGATCAGCTCTGCCAAAAGAGTGGCAAATCCTTTTCAAATCCTCTCCCTCCCTGCTCCTGTTCACACTGTCTACTGTCTCAGCCAGCGGGGTGACGTTGCATTTACTCGCTGTGAGAAACAACATAACACATAATCTGTGTTTTCCTGTCATCTGAGTCAGGATGAGAAGCATCGTCACATTATTGTGTCTTGTGCATCCTATATCGTGCAAAAGATGATATTGTCTGTGTGGCCCATGTTGCCTTCAAGAGCTCCTTTTAGCTCCTGTTACTGTTTGTGTTGTAATTACATAACCGGAATTACGGGCGTTTGCATATCACAGCAGTGACTTTGTCAGTTTCTATCTGATTTGGATCAAACCTGGCAAGTTGGTCAAGTCAGGACCTTCAGTGTCTAATTTTTTCAAATCAGTTAAAGATCAAGGTCGAGGTGGGACATCAAAGAACAAAAGGTGATACAAGGGGCATGTGTACCAAAACACCGTGTAGCACGGGTGTAACATCTCCCCAAGTGCATTTCAAGTTAAATGCAATGCACTGAAGTACTTGAAATGGACATTGTGACAAAAATAGTGTGGTTTGTGGGTCTTGCATTTTTAAAGGAGTCTATGCTGAGCTATTTCTATTCACAGTACGTTATACATTACTTTCAGCAGTAGCTGTTTATGCGTCTTCTTGTTTACATAGCATACTGTTCTATGTTGTTAGATATGTAAATACTGTGACAGAAAACAAACCTGCTAGCTGCCTCCCACCTGCTCCTTGCATCAGTCTCCTGGCTCTTGTTCAATCTCGTGATGTATTGGTCACCTGCTGCCCCCTCCCCCCACTATATATACAACATTTCTGTGTTGCAAGCATCTATGCTGGTTACATCTCCTCCATTTTTCAACAGCTCCTCCACTTTGTTGTCTGTCTCTGCTTAATTATTATGGTCGCCATGACCGGATCTTGCTTGCCCAGTCTGTGAGCTCCTGGGAAGGTGCGTATGTGTCTGTGTGGTGCTACTGGGAAGACAACCAGGAGACTAGGCTCTAGTGTTGACTGACAAAGCTTTTTTATTTTTTTTATTTTTTTTTTGCTTGTCAGACTATTGCTTTACTATCCCGTAGCCAATTGGCACATACTGTATCAATGAGGGACAGACAATCAAACAAAGAGAAAAGTAGGGAAATCTTGTCTGTGTTTTTGTGTTGTTTGTCTTCAGGTTTTCCCCACTAACCATCCGCTGTATTAATTCAGCATTTCATTCATTACTACTTCATTCAGGTTTAACTTTAGGACTAGAATGAGTAGTGCCTGCAGCAAATTACACTATAAGTAATTTATGCTTGTTGATTGTGATTACGCCTCAGTGAGACAGTATTTTACATATTCTGCATCAGTGTTGTTATACACACCACGCATATATGGTCCGGCAAAAATGGAGAATGGTATTATGCAGCACAGGTAACTAATTAAAATTCTTATCAAAGGGTTTTAATGCCATTAATCATGCCAGCTAGCTTGTCCGGCTCTGTTACATAATGCAGTGGCTGTGGAAGAGTGGGTTTAAATTAATCTTTCACTTGACACCTCTGTCAGTTATGGCTGTCACTGAATTTTGAACACGGTGTAAACAGTCTGAGTGTGCATATCAGCCTCGTGTTATTCTAGCTGTTATGTGCCCAGCCTTTGTCTTATGTAATATCTGCTTTATTCTAGGTATCAATCGTTTATTGGGCAACGGCACGTATGAGGCTGCGTTTCCTCCACATGAGGTGAGAAGGTTTTTTTTTTCTTTTTGAGTGCAGAAAAACTGTAGTGATTTCACAAATTGTACATTTTTGCCATCCCTCCTGCAATGTGGATTGCTGTGCTCTATGTCTTGTCAGGGCAGTTACAAGAGCAGACATCCCATTAAGACCCACGGTGCCCAAAACCACAGGCACCTGCTGTATGAGAGATGGGCCCGCTGGGGCATCTGGTACAAATACCAACCTCTGGACCTCATCAGGTAATGAGCTTTTGCTCTAGTGACACCACAGACACAGTAACGCATCTTTTAAATTTTTAATTTCCAAGAAACCATTTGCTGAGGCTTTTGCCCTAACAATTATGCAGTTGGGCACCCACACACCCAAGAGCTACCCAGTACAGCAGAGATGTAAAGTAAATAGGTACATTTACATACTTCAGTACAGTTGAGGTTCTTCCGTTCTGTGAGACTTTATACTTACACTGCACTACATTTCAGAGGGATGTATTGTACTTTTTACAGCACTACATTTATCTGACAGCTGTAGGGACTAGTTACTTTGAATAATAAGCTTTTACATGCAAAACATAGACTCTGATGCATTGTTAGAGTGGGAACTAGCCAACAGTATATGGACCAATTAGAGCTACAGCATTAAAACATTTCTTACTGCTTAATGTGTCATTTTTTCTTAAGCAATATTTTGAATACAGGACTTGTACTTTAACTGGAGTATTATAATACTGCTACTTTTACTTAAGTAAAGGATTTGAATACTTTTATCACCACTGCAGTACAGCCGCATGCCTCCACTGTTTTTTATGAAGGAGCTTTACTGGAACATTTGGGATTTAAGTGCCAGGCTCAAGGGCACCTTCACTGTGAGAGTTTAGTGAGTAGAGAAAGTTTTCTCAGATTTTCTCATTTTCCTTGGACCAAGGACTCTGATTGATGACCGTTGAGTCACAAGTGTGCCTCCCTAACCTTTAGTGTAACCCTGTCACCTCATAGCACTGTGTTTCCACTCACAACTTTAGTCTAAATGAGCACAGCAAGGTAGGATGAGGTCTAATTAAAGCCAGCAGCCCCCGTCAGTGAACTGTGGCCACTCTCTGTCCCAGACGATACTTTGGGGAGAAGATCGGTCTCTACTTCGCTTGGTTGGGCTGGTACACCGGCATGTTGATCCCTGCTGCCCTGGTCGGCCTTTTTGTCTTCCTCTATGGTCTCTTCACCATGGACTCCAGCCAAGTCAGGTCAGCTCACCCACCCACAGACACACACTCACACACACTCACACATACACATGCACCCTGCATATGATACAAAGATAGCGCACATACTCTGGTTGATATTAATTTAGATTATTCAGATTCATGTGGATAGTCATTTAATACATGTGTATGCTCTTGGTTGCTGCTGACATTTCCCAATTCATTCTCTTCAGTAAAGAGATTTGTGAAGCCAACACCACCATCATGTGTCCCATGTGTGAGGAAAATTGCAACCCTTGGACGCTGAGTGACAGCTGTGTCTATGCAAAGGTCAGTAAAGTCCTGATATTCTCTCACAGCCACTAACGTTACAGTTTATTGTGGATTGTCACCATGTCCTGGCATTCATTTGAGAAATCTTACTGATTGAAGATTTAAAATTTGCAGTATAATAATGAATAACTTAATCATAATGACTCTTTATTATTCAGAAAAAAAGCTGTACATTTATTTCAGCAGTAATGCCACCAGTCCGCAATGCAATACAGCTTCTGCATAACAGTCGCTTCTGCCGCTGTGTTTCTAGGTGACCCATCTGTTTGACAATGGCGGCACTGTGTTCTTTGCTATCTTCATGGCTATTTGGGGTAGGTTGAGGCTGTTTTGTCGCTCCATTCTCCTAATGGTGTTTCTTTTTGTGCGTGCCTGTTGTGTCAAAACAATTGTGTGTGCTCAACTTGATACAAAACCTGCCGGAATTCAAATCTGTTTATACAATCGTGTGTCATGCTTCCACTCTCCTCCAGACACCACAAAACACACTGAGCTGTTCAGTACGATAAATTTTATGCCGTGCAAACACAATGTATTTATTTACAGTGCAGTAATACAAGTAATACGACTGTCAACTAATAAATCATAACCAGGTTTCTCCGAGTGGATGTCTGCTCTTGCTCTGTCAGTTCTGCCTCGATGTAATTAGTTACATGATTAAACAGTTCTCCAGGAGGGAGACACTGCTGTCCAACGCTATCA
This sequence comes from Neoniphon sammara, assembly GCA_900302535.1. Taxonomy (NCBI): domain Eukaryota; kingdom Metazoa; phylum Chordata; class Actinopteri; order Holocentriformes; family Holocentridae; genus Neoniphon; species Neoniphon sammara. Next base: position 24,541 of record OMKZ01003398.1, on the reverse strand, counting down.
GTCTGCTGTCAGGGTGTAGCACTGCGCCATGCTGATGCACTGTAGTTATGGCTCCCACAGCTACTGCATGATATCTTTGTGATATGGACTCTGTGCGTACTGAGCCTGGCCTAGATCCATCTGTCTGCCAGCCTGGTAAATAATCACCTGTGCCCAGAGGGAGCAGTTGGCACATTGTGTTCTGTTTGGACTAAATGAAGGCCAAGGAGAGCCACGGAGCCAAGGGAGGTCCGGTCATGCTCAGTGACGAGGGTCTAGTAGTGGCACAGTGAATCCAGCATCAGGACTCTTGGCAGTGTAGACCGAAGAAGCCGTACTGCACCAGTGAGTGCACTCCAGGGCTGATGTCTGTGTGTGTGTGTGTGTGCGCGCGCATGTGTGTGTGCGAGACAGAGATGAAAAATTGGTTGGCCCAAGGGACAGAGCGTAGGCATCTGAGAAGGCTGCTTTTCTCTCTCTCTCTCTCTTTAAACAAAAGTGGGTCAAGCTATATTAAACTTCAACAGCAGTCAAAGTTGTACTGACTGAGGATTCACATTCCGGTGCTTTTTTACAGCCATAATTCCTGTGTGTGTGTGTCCTAAATTCATCTTTACCGCAGGAATGATTTTGTGTAGCTTGAAAATTTATGACACAGGAAAAATAGGGTAAGACTTGGAGCGATCCGATTTGAATAAGAGCTACACGGTACATTCATCTATACTGATCTGGTTTTTATGTCAGTTTTCATTAGACGTTTGTACAGTCTTCCACTATAATTTCACAAATGATACAAGTGCGACATTTGCTATGTCTAATGAACGCTGACAAAAAGACCGAATCAGGACAGAATTATGAATGTTGAATGTACATTTATAGAGGGCTTGGAGTCTACTGTCTTGCATTGTTCTTTTTACTGTATGCGGAGTCCCAAGTGTCCCTGTGCCAAGTGTCAGTATGCGCTGCATTACCATGCAAGTTGTCAAAGTCTCTGCACCAGTGCCATTTAGATAAAATTCTAAACATTTATTGTACCTGGTTAATGGTTATGATTCCAGTTTTGATGCTTATGTGTCTTGCAGCCTTTATTAAGATCTTATTCAGGTGCTCTGAATGTTGAAGAAACGCAAGAGCGTGAAAAAAGCAAAGTATGAACATCATCTCTGGTGCTGATTATATCTTAAGCCAAAACAAAGTACAAAAAAATAAAGCCATACCTCCACTCTGAAACCTGCTTCCACTACGCTTTACTGTACTGGTGAATTTTTTTTTTTTGCCTGAAATGAGTCTTGCCCAACATTGTTTTGAGCTGAACATTGCTCAAGTAATGCTGATGTAGCCATTTTGTGCCAGCCTCATACCACAACACTAAGGCCTCGGTTTACTGAGGCCTTTAATGTGTGCAAATGCAATGACATAACCCTTTATTGGTCAAGAAGTTTGTCTTGTACCAATGACTAGTCTCAATGCTGACTTTGAACACTGAAAATGTTTTAGGAAATGTGGCCCACGCTGCAAAGCAATCTTAACAAGTCATTCAGTCTCATATTCAGTGCAAAAAATCTTGTTTTTCTTAAAACAATTGAAAAAAAACTGCCAGTAGGATGAGATAATCCCACTTGTTTCCAATGCTAATTAACTTGTTTCCCTGTTTTCTCGTATAAACTGTCATTTTCTTGGTACTGGTGTCCTGATCTGCCTTGTTTCAACATGTTTATCCTTGTTGCCAGAAAAAAATCCCGAAACAAGTGAAACTGCTTTGCAAACAAATGGGATTATCTCATCCCCCTGGCAGATTTTTTACAGCATTGAATATGAGACTAAATGACTTGTGACCTGATGACAATGGTGATTATTCATAATGGTTCATGCACATCACTGTAGCCAATTGCATTTCTTGTTTTGTTCATAATATCTGTCCATGATGTGATGTGAAGTATATTGTGCTCACCCTCTGTGAATGGCCCACTATAATCATATGAATATCAATCATATGTTTAACACCACACCCGATCAATAGTGTGATTGATTTCTTGCAGCCACAGTATTCCTGGAGTTCTGGAAGAGGCGGAGAGCAGAACTGACTTATGACTGGGATCTCATTGATTGGGAGGAGGAAGAGGTCAGTCAGCAATATCCCCAAACTCATTAGATGTCATTTGGTTACCTCATGTTTTTGGCCTTCATATGTCTTATTAATTTGACATTGCATGCATGATATGAAAAGAAGTCGTATTGATTATCCAGTCATGTGGCAGTAGTTCATTCTGGAATGTGTTCTGTGCATCAGGAGGAGCTGAGGCCTCAGTTTGAAGCCAAATACTCCAGGATGGAGAGAGTGAACCCCATCTCTGGCAAGCCCGAGCCCTTCCAGCCCTTCACAGACAAACTCAGCAGGCTCATGGTGTCTGTGTCCGGAATATTCTTCATGGTAAACCCTTTGATCTTTGAATAACCTGCCTGTCAGGATTCAGACTGAGAATAAGATTGCGGTATTGAAATGAGCCTCCTTTGAGAGTGCATTGTGTGCCAGCAGTGGCTGAACAGCTCCCCCTGCTGGATGTTTATACTCACATGCAAAAGGCTGTTTGGAGAGGACAGAGGGGATTTGGTGGTGTCCTTATGCCTCCTATGTTTATCTGCATTTGAATTAGGAGCTTTTAGAAGCTTTTTCATTTTCTGGATTAATAACAGATCCTTAATCCATAAATTTTTCCTCCCATATTTGATAAAAGTAAAGTTGTTTGTCAAGCTGACAACCCAAACTGAAGTGTTTATCTTTATTCCTAGGAGGAGCATGTTTTCGAGATGTAAGTTTCTCACATGTTATCCCTCCCTGTCTACTCCCTCTTTGTTGCCGTTCCACAGATTTCCCTTGTTTTGACAGCAGTGTTTGCTGTGGTGGTTTTCCGTCTCATCGCGATGGAGAAGTTTGCTTCATTCGACTGGGCGTTTGTGAAGAAGAACTGGCAGTTTGCCACCTCTGGCACCGGTGTCTGCATAAACTTTATGATCATCATGTCTCTCAATGTGGTGGGTGTCTGGACAAGCATCATCTGGCACATTTGTGTACTCGATCCAACAAATGTTGCATGAAACATTTATTTAGTGCTTTGTTCCAAGGGCTCTTATTTCCACAGCCAGAGAGAGTTTTTTTTTTTTTTTTTTTTTTTTTTTTTTTTTGGCTGAGATTCCCATTTCCTCTGTGCTTATCTACCTATTATTACTACAATCATCATCCGTTTTCCGGTTGAAGCTTATGAGTGCTATCATCTCCCTTGTCAGGTGTATGAAAAGGTGGCCTATTTGCTGACCAATTTAGGTGAGCATTACCCACACGCTTTATGCATTTATACCTTCATTATCTCTCACTTTACACATTGTTGGCGCGCATTCTTACATTCTTTCTCAACCACCTCCTGACCCCCTTTCTCCTCCCAGAGCACCCACGGACCGAGTCAGAGTGGGAGAACAGCTTTGCTCTGAAGATGTTCTTGTTCCAATTTGTGAATCTGAACAGCTCCACGTTCTACATTGCTTTCTTTCTTGGAAGGTAAGCTGGGTGGAATAAACTCTTCACTTCCTTATCACACTGAATTTAATGAGGGATTTTGTAAATAAGTTTTGTCTCATCCTCGCTTCTCAAGACATCTGCCAAGGCTCTTTCCTGACTCACTATATCGTTATTTTTGGACCTCAAGATTTACAAAAACCACTGCCTTGCCAAGAAAAGTAAACGAGATGCGGTTTATCTGACATAATTAGCTCCTTTTTAATGTGTCGAATATTTTCCCACTCAGAGCCTATTGCTTTCTCTGTAATTGAATTTTCCAGCTAATGTTGTTAATCTCAACCTGTTCAGGTTTGCTGGCAGGCCTGGAAAATACAATAAACTCTTTAATCGATGGAGGCTGGAGGAGGTGAGTGCAATTAGGCATCAAACAATTATTTCAAAAATTGTGGAGCTGGTTATTGCCTTCCATATGAGGACAGATTTAAAACATTACTGTAATTCATCATTTTAATGATTAGTCTGTAAATTAAAGCACAATGTCAACCAATAATCCCTCAAATAATTAATGTAATTTTCAGTAATAATAATAAAAAAAACACTGAATGGGATGAAATGTGTCCCAGGCTTTGCTCATGATTTGAGTTCCTGAGCATGAAATACGGGATTTTACAGTTTTGTTTTTCTTCTTCACTCAGTGTCATCCGAGCGGCTGTTTGATTGATCTGTGCCTGCAAATGGGCGTCATCATGTTCTTCAAACAAATCTGGAACAACTTCATGGAGCTGGGTTATCCGTAAGTCTCTAATAATAATGTAAAACTCTAAGAATAATTAGAAAAATGATGTTTACTGTACTAATGCTATGAATTCAAGTGAGTGACATTTTACAAACCTTGGGTAATTTCTGTATGGCTTTGTGTGCTACATGTCATTTTAGCTCATTACCATATAAAAAGGCTTTTCTCCTGCAGAAACACATCAAATCCTCTTCAGTGGGGCTTAGTTAGATTTCCTGCAGTGCTCAGTGCATTGTCAAAAATAATTGCTTCGCGTTGACAGCTGGCTGTTTGCAACATTTTCAGTTTGCTGCAGAACTGGTGGTCTCGTAGGAAAATGAAGAAAGGAGGCGGAGGAGGGCAAAATGTAGAGAATAAAGCTCAGCTTCCCCAATGGGACAAAGACTGGAATCTGCAGCCAATGAACGCTCACGGCCTGGTGGACGAATACCTTGAAATGGGTAACATATCACGCTCCTTTGAAGTGCTACACTTGACCCTGCCTGAGGATGGAAATCAATGCAAATGTGTCTTGCTGCTGAATCATTAACATTGTTTATGTTGTAGTGTTGAGGCAGACACCCTCTGAAGTGTGTCCAAATGCTTCTTTTCTCTCCAGTTCTCCAGTTTGGCTTCACCACCATCTTTGTAGCTGCATTCCCCCTGGCTCCACTCCTGGCGCTGCTCAACAACATCATTGAAATTCGCCTTGACGCGTACAAGTTTGTCACTCAGTGGAGGAGACCCATGCCTGCCCGAGCTACTGACATAGGTCAGCTTCAGCCTTCAGATTACCACAGCGGCATTCACTCATTTTTGGATCACAGCCACTTTTTTTGTTTCCAGCAGGAAATTGTTGTGGGAATCACACATTTTTCAACCCAGTTCATGAGGCTGATATGTTCCCGTAGCCCATATTTCTGCCCTGCAGGGTGCCATAACTCTCTTCCCACCAACCCTCCTCCACCCATGGTTGCTAACACCATCCTCTAGCTACTGTATATCTGACCAAATGCTTCCTCTGGCATATTGCCCTGTAATTAAAGGAAAAATCCACACTAAATCCCCAGACTTTGTTTGTAGCTTTTTCATCTATTTAAAACAACAGTGAAAGTCAGGTTTTGGTGTCTCAAAGAGGGAGGGCTTTTTTCTAGGTTCAGATGTGATCCAATATTCACAAACTATTAAGCCAGCTAGTTATATCTATGAAAACAGAAAGCGCAAAGCCCATGTTTGGGAAAATGATTCTTGGAAATAGAAAATCACTAACTTAAGTAGAACCAGAGCAGGCTGGCTTGGGGAAAGCGGGTACAACTGGAAGGTAAATTACAAGACTTCACAACAAAATAGTTCCTGGAATGCACTGAACAAAGTAAATTGATAATATCTAATAGTATAAGGGTATTCAAGGTTGGATTTTTCCTTTCTTCTTTCATCTGATGCGCTTGGTTCATTTTTTCCCATTAAAGGCCTCAGTACCTTAAAAGCTCCACAGTTCACCAAGCTGCAATATTATGTGTCTCTTAGATGATGAGATGTATCTTTTAAGCAGCTTCTGACTGGCCTCTATCTTGTTTTCCAGGTATCTGGCACGGGATTCTTGAAGGTATTGGTGTGTTGGCCGTCATCACCAATGCCTTTGTCATCGCCATCACCTCAGACTACATCCCCCGCTTTGTCTACGCCTTCAAATACGGCCCCTGTGTGGGCAAGGGATACCGACATGAGAAGTAAGTGAATATACTGTATGTAGCAGCATGTCGAGACATTAAATGCAGAGGGTCTTGTGTTCCAACCTGGTTTTTACATCTGCTGCTCTCCTCCTCAGGTGTTTGCGAGGCTACATGAACAGCAGCCTCTCGGTGTTTGACATGGGTGAGCCAAAGAACGGCAGCTATGTGCAGTCCAGATACTGCAGGTACAGAGATTACAGAGCCCCACCCTGGAACCCTGTGCCCTACGAATTCACCCTTCAGTTCTGGCACGTCTTGGCTGCCAGGTTGGCCTTCATCATTGTCTTTGAGGTCTGTTACCACTTTTTATTTCTCCATTTGTCTGCTTAACAACAGGGAAAGCATCTACAACTAAATCACAAGCACAGGTGTGACTGTAATAGGTTTAGGTTTAATAGGTTTTTATGTTTACTCACTTTCTTAATTTACATTTTCCTGTTGTCAAGTGAAAACCTTGCGACTTAAATTTTGGTGATTTTCATATTTTATCTTCAGCTAAACGACTACCTGCTCCTCGATAGGATGACAAAATTCTTGTCTAATAAGATTCTTGGCTAATAAAACCCATTCAGAACCCAGAAAATATATTCATAAATGCATCTTGGTTAGTGTCAGGGGAAAAGATGCTGCTGGTGACTCTGCGTGTATCAGAGGTGGTACGTGGTAGTCTACACCCTCCACAGTCTAACAGTAGGAGCTGACACATGCAAGAGACTGCAGTGCATACTGGGAATTGTCAAAACAATCCAAGTGGGGAGAGAATGGGGGGGAAAATGGAAAAAGAAGCATGGTGGTCAAGCTAAAAATAAGACTGTATGTGTTATTTCTTGAAAAATTTGTATTCTGGTGACACAAGGTGTTCACCAGACAGCGATGATTTATTTTTCCAGTGAGAACAACTTGCATACAGATCTTGATTATAAAATGTTGTATGATGCCACCCACACAGTAATAAGCTTTGCATGCTCATTAATGTATTCAACATGTACAGGCAACTAAAATGTGGGAGTAAAATCCTCTGAAAGGTAACTCACAAAAATGATTAACTGCTCCCTCAGCACCTGGTGTTTGGGATCAAGTCCTTCATTGCATACCTGATCCCGGACATGCCAAAGGATCTCTGTGACCGAATGCGGCGGGAGAAGTATCTGATGCAAGAGATGATGTACGAAGCCGAACTGGAGCACCTGCAGAAGGAGAGAAAGAAGAACGGGAAGCGTTATCACCACGAGTGGCCTTAGCTTTACCGCCCCATGACTCCGCCACGCATCGCACAGCCCTCAGCCCACAGGCACAACCTTCCCTGCCTGCTTATCGACAGTACACGTGTTCGCTTTGAGAGTGGAGCTTCACTCAGCTAATTCTGTACACCAAAGACACCGTCCTCTGTAACTCGCCCTGACATCCTCTCCCAAAGTCCCGACCCTGACCGCTCCCTTGCCATCTGCTCCTGTGTCTGACGTTGGCGCTGTTCTTGGTTTTAGCTCTGAACTCGCAGCCCCCCCCCACACCCAGTTCCCTCACTTATCTTCATCCAGCAGGTTGCCCTTGGCCCTGTGCTGTGTCATGACTTCACTGGGGAAACCTGTGCAATTGTAATGTTTACTATGCAGATCAAGGGCTGCAGATCACCACTGTTCACTTTTGGCACTCACCCTGCACTCTCTGTGTGTGGCAGCTAACACCCTGCTTGACAGTCCAGTCTAGTGCAGCTCGCAGCATGGCTGTGTTTGTCTCCCATGGACATCAACATAGCCGTTGTTCTACTGGTTATGTGACAGAGCTACTGTGGCACTTATTGTTTCTTGTTGCAAAAGTGATTCTGGTGATGTGGCTACCAAATATAATGGACAATGTTTATGCAAAGTGACTGTACGTCGCCCTCGAAGCATGCTGATTGATATTTGCAGTCAATTTGTAAACAGCACAAAAAAACATGTTAACATTCATACATTTGAAAGAGGATTCCTTATGAAATCATGTAAAATGCATGGTAATATTGTTTTGTATCTTTTGATAGACAACGCCCCTGTCTTGATGCCTGGTTCACATGTGTGTGTACTCAGTGTGAGCTGTGCGTTAATCTCTGTCTGTGCTACTGCTGAGCTTGACAGTCTCCAGTTGAGGAAGTGTGAATTTAGTGTGATTTGATTGTGCCTACAGTTGTGCACACCACAATTGTCACCAACATCACGTGTGCCTGTTTGTGCTGCACGTGCTTTTCAAGTGCAAGAAATAACTCTATCTCCTCGTTCTGTTGCACGATCTGCTGTAAACTCTCTGAACTCTCCTGTGAGGATTTGTTTTGGATGTGAATCCCGCCACAGTCCCCTACTCTGGTCGGTGCTAATGGCTCCGAAATAACTTGCAAGTATACGTTGTAATGTGACTCCGATCATGAACAATGTATACAGTCACATGCAGGAGCCACGAATCTGCCGTGCCGCTCTGCACTCGGTCTGGTTTTGATTTGCTATTGGAAGCCCAGAAGCGTGGTCGAAACTTGGATAGATTAGACATACCTGTGGCTTTGGATGCTCAGTTTGCAGAGAGCATCCGTCTACTGTTCCACACTCACAGAGCACACTCACATTCACATACTTAAAAGTCAAATCTTTGATTGAGCACAAGAGTTGAATGCGGTTTTGACTGCATTCTTTCCTTTACCAATGTGAAAGTGAGATAAATTAGCTTGGGTTACATACGCAGCCATGACATTGCCTTTTCATCGTGGTCTGTTCTGATGTGGAGGACTAGAGAAGTGTTGTTTAGCCCGACGAGAACTCAGGAAACACAAAACAGGCAGCATGAGAGATGCATACAGCTGTAAAGTTAGATCAGAGTCATGACCATTTCCTAAATTTCCTGTTTCATTCGTTTTGAGGTTGAAAGTTACGGGGTATATAAGGTTCAGAGTGTGAATAATTGGACTTTGAACTCTGTAGCTTGTTAGATCTTCAAAAAAATTCATTGAAGAATTTGAGTATAGGTCATGTTCATTGTTTAATGGTAAATAATCAGTTGAGATTTAGAGTTAATGTGTGGTAGTGTGGAGGTTACACAGATCTATCAGTTCAAGGTAAAGATTATCACTGGCCAGAATGCATTGCACATGACAAACATCAAAAATCTTGTTTGCTTGTTCCATATTTTACACTCAGTGTATATTATTTTTTTCTTCACTGATTCGCTGTTTTTTTGTTTTACTTCTCATTGTATGTACTTTTCAGAGGTATCATGATGTACTGTATGTAATGTTTTTATATGTTTTTTTGTTTTGTTTTTTTGTGCAGCCAGCATGCATTCACCTCTTCTTACCCTAAGATAAGGCAATGTAATGTCCGCATTCCTCAGGTGTCCTCCGAATGTTTGCAGATGATCAACTTTTTAGCATATTTTCTAAGAAGCAATCAAAGGTATCCTGCTTTTTTAGATATATATTTTTGCACTGCAGTGCATTTGCATGACTGTAATGCACCCTCACAATAGTTAAAAATAACGTGACACATTAAAAGCATGATTTATTTCTTCGTATCAAATCCACATCACAGTGCATACATCAAGGCAGACCAGAATTCTTGGTAATATAATCATCATTCAATTGAGTATGAATACATATAACACATATTGTAGGTCATAACATTCAACCCAATGATTCACTAATCATTATTACATCATTTGTCTCCCTTCATTCATAAGAGATAGAGATTTTTAAAAGTATATATATATTATTCCAATATGTAGGAATTTAGTCCAGGTTTTGAAAATATCTTCCCTGGTATGTGAACATTGAAAATCTATGCATGTTGTAATCCTTGAGTGCTGCATTCATTTTGAACAGTGTCAGATGCAGATGTAAATGTAAATGTACTGGTACATTTGTACTGTGGAGTATGCATGACTTACACCTGCTTTGAACAGAGCTAATTTCTGTAAAGTTATCAACAGCATCTCGAACATATCACCTCCCTTTTTGTCGTTACTGATCATTTTTAGAAGTCAAATAGATTATAAAAGAAGCCCAATGTACAAGATGTACATTTTTTGATGTGGCACACTTTTATACTCTTAAGTATTTTCTAAATAATAGCTTGGACATAAATTAGGCTCCAGACTGATTCATATGAGAATCTGTCTGAATTCAATTTCAAGGAGAGTTTCAGAAAAGATGTGAAACTTCAGACTTAATCTGCAAGGACACACTCAACTGAGAACAACAGATTTATGTTTACCCCCTAGCAGCTGAAATGTTTTACCCAATGGGATACTGGCACATTCATGTAAACACTTAATGGCAATTATATTAATGAGTAACAATGTGACCTTGGATCTTTGACTAGTCCGTGCTACAAATCATGTCTAGATGGACCTGTGTTGTGTTACCCACCTCTCTCAGAAAGCATCAGCTCACCTTGCCACAAATATAAATGCTGCACAGTGGTAGAAAGGTGTTTCTCATGCCTTCTACTGTTGGCAATAGCAGAATATGGGTATTGCATACTAAGTAATAATGGCATGGCCTTGCACATCTCTAAAAATATAGCAGTCCAGAGGGGGATTGAGCTTGCTACTGTGCTTCTCCTCTTGTTGATGGGATTGTTGCTGGACAAGTTGTGTACTTGACAAGGAAGCACAGGATCGAGCATAGATTCAACTGTACAGTAGGATGTTATCAGTTGTGACATGAAGTGTATCAATAACATTGTTTACTTTGTTCCTGTTTACATGTAAAAACATACAGAAATGTATAAAAAGGATGTAACATAAAATAATTTGGATATCACTCTTTTCTGTAATAAATCATGGATTGTATCTTTTAAATCAAATCTCAATGCTCTCTTCATTTGTGTTACTTGTATAATGCAAAACAGCAGAAAAATAAATAAGCCAATGGGCCTATTTGATGTCATATTCATGTATTATGGCTTTCCAAGTCTGACAAAATCTCCTTAATGGAGCAGACTAGAGCAGAGGCGTGCGAGTGGAGTTTTTTCCCCTCTATTATCACAAACCACAAGTCTTCTTGCCAGCCCGTTCATATACTGTTAAAAAGATTGTGTTTCTATGACAAACCCAGCATTAATGTAGGATTTTCCTTCTAAGTTCTCCAGTATCGTCGGTGTGTCTTTACTTGTGACTTCATTTTTGTTTGTGTCCTGGCCGTAACACTGGCCTTCATGTTTTACAGCCAAGTCTAAACGCTCCAGATCCTGAGGAGAGACATAAAGATTTGTTTTATTTTGAGCTTTGATAACCAAAGCATCAGTTTTCTTTATTTATCATTACCTCTTTTCCATCGCCGTGATGGACACCACACCAGCACATTTCCTTATACTTTTTTGACCAGAAGCAAAAAAGATTACACACTGGGCGGATAAGCAATGGTTTCACATCCTTACCCCTGTTGGCTCCTAGTGAGAAAAGTAACAGTTAAGAAAAGGACTCATGCATTTTTGTCTGTTCCCTACAAAAACATTGGGCAGCTGTTCCAGTGCAAAGCTTATTCTCCAACTCAGCTGCTCATAAATACATTGGTTAGAGTTTTCTGCAGGGCACCACAGGAACTTCTTTTAATATCAAGGAACCTGTGGGTCTGAAAATTTGCGGTCAAACAGAACAATATTTCAGAAGTTATTCCAACCACAGCATCATAAGTCAAAGATTCAAGCACTTATCCTCCGTCTCACATGTCAACCATTAATTCTTGGTTTATATGAGCATGACCAGTTGACTGATGCTTTTCACAGATATACAGTACCAGTTAAGAAGGTAATCAGAAGGCCCACAGCCACTGTGGCCATAAATCCGATGGCACTGAGGTATAAATAGGACAGGGAGTACCAGGAATCAGCCAAGGGTGACCTGCAGGGGACAAAGGAGTCACAGCACTGACATCAACCGAGCACAAATCATCACACCGCTGGGGCTTCAGCTAGCCAGCGTCGTGAAACCATCTCCAGACAAAGAATTATAGAGTGGGTTGCTTACTGTTTTTTTTTTATTTTTAAAGAGAGGCTGTTATATTACCAAAAATCCATCCTTTTCACAAGCCACTTCAGATGAACTCCTGCCAGCACCTTGCAGCTGGACTTGGTTTTGATTAGCTAACCTTATTAAACAACAGCTCAGTCCTTCCAGTCAGGCTAGTATGCAGAATTTGAACTGAAAACCCCCTGGAAAGCCACCACTCCGCGGGTTTGCCTCTTTTGACCTGCCTAAACTACATTTATTTGTCAGACATCATGAAGAACGTTATTCTCATTCTGAGCCAGAGTATATTGAAAACAAAATCATGAAAACTGAATCGTATGGAGCCTGTCAACAACATTCACTGCAAAATTAGAGATCAAAAATCATTTACAAATTGGAACCTACTGTTGACATGTAAGTAAAACACATTCTTGACACTTAAGTTATGAGCTACCAAAAATAATAAGTATGAGAATTTATTTTTTTTAACTACTCAGCAATTAATTTCAAGTGACATTCTTAATACAAAGTATTTTAGAACTGGAGGTAGTCAGGAAAAATGGCAGTGCCACGGAATGGGACTTGGTGGTGAAATTTGTACCTGGGAGAATGAGTGGTGAGATCCACATGTGGAGCGCCAATCATAGAAGTGGCAGATGAGTTGACCTGGGTGCAGTCCTCTGTGTGGAGAGGCAGCGGCCTGGAATGACTGGATGGAGCTGGATAGATGAAGGAACCAATACCAGTCCAGAAGGTCAAAGCAATACCTGCTATCAAACCTCCTGCAGCACCCTAGGATTAACTGAAGATAGTCAGTTTAATTTATTCTACACAAACTAGATATGAATCATCATTATTACTGCTATTGAAGGCAGAAGTACTAGTAGTGGGCTAGTAGCAGTATATTTCATCATTTGTGTATGATTTGTGGCATATGATAATGAAATATCAACTAACTAGTATTGGTAGTGAACGTACCTTTGAATTGGTGCAGGGACAGATTATACCAAGTGTAAAAAGTCCCAACATGGGACCACCACACATCCCATGGATACTCAGTGCCGCCTTGCCAAAGGAGAAAAAATTAAGCAACCTTTGAAGTATAGATCTAATTTATATATTTACATCTATGCATTTGTAACATGTAACCATGCAACACAGGTCTTGACATTTACCTGTACAACTCCTCCCATGTGGGATGCAAGCACTGCCATTGACGTGCAGACTACTCCAAACAAAACACCTGCAAGAATATAAATGTATGTATCTCATGCCGTCTTGTCCACACGTGAAAAAAGTGATGTGCATCATCTGATTTGGCAGTTTAACATATAATGGGTCTGTCTCATTTGGAAGCAAGCTTCCTAGTTAGGTAGCATTTTTAGGAAATGTAACCACTCAGGAATGTCTTAGTAGGAAGCATTGGACACATCTGACTAAAGTTTCTTGAAACATCAAGTGGTTCCTTTGCTACACAGGGTATCCTATAATCTGAAAACTTTGGACTACCATAATGTAACTTGCCTGCTAGTCATCATTCCAGATGTAACTTAAAATTCATGTAAACTGGACATGAATTGAAGGAATGGGGAAGGTTCGTGACTAAGGACCCAATTGATAAAAAGCATCCTTGGAAATGAGACAGACCCTATGTGTGTGTTTCAATGTTATGTTTGCGCTATTTGGCACAGACTAATCTGAACACTGTAACATTATGGATCTTGTATATTTACACAGTCCTTTGCTGGTCCAGGTGCTGGCTGTGTTGGACAGATTCACACACCACTTCGTGACAAAGTCCTCATAGGTCACCGTAGCGAGGGCGCTGATGCTGGCAGCCACAGTGCTGAGGGTGGCAGTAAATAGATAATTGGCTTCGTTAGTCATCCAAATAATTTCTCATCAGTGTAAAGGAGAAATCTCTGCCATAGCTGAATAAGCCTCTACAACCTTAGAGTTCCACTGAACGCACACGCTACGAACAGTCCGGGAAGACCCGGGAACTCCCCCAGAATTTCCATCACAAAATAAGGCATGAGCTGGTGAGGAAAGATGTTAAATTTGTGAGACTTTTACAGCAGAAGAACATGTGATGCCACGTCAATAAAGCCTGTATGGAGAGCAATGACAGACCTGGTCAGGGGCTGAAACAGTCTGTGCTGTCCAGGGATCACAGCTGGCGTAGAAAACGTACATCATGAGACCAGACAGCACAGCACAAACCAGTATGATGAGCAGACCCAGGAGGTTGAGGTACAGAGCTCTGAAAGTGAACAACAGACAGAGACTGCTGCACACAGATGTCCTCGTCAACAAATATGAAATATAAATTTCATAAAATTATATCTGAGGTCATTAAAGAAGTATGTGGCCTTTGCTGTAGACACAAAACCTGCTCTATATTGATTCCCTTTTAGAGCAAGAGCGGAGGCTTACAGTCTGGCCTGGGTCTCAGTCTTGCAAGAGATGCATCTCTGAATTGTGGACTGGTTGACCCCATAGACGCCGAGCCAAGTAAACGTGCCACCAATTGAGAGAGTCCAAAATGTGTGTCGTCTCAGAGGGTCGGGGTCAAAGCTGCAGACAGGGATTATTTGTCATCAGCTGCAATGTCCCACTAAATAGATGAGTTTCAGTACTATTAGAGGTGCATTAAAGGAAAAATCCACCCTGAGATACACTCACACTGTTAAATATCTATTTGTGATGATCAGCTCATTCCAGGAGCTATTTTGAGATCAACTGTTGCAATTTACTTCCTAGTGCGCCCACCTCCCTCCAAACTGCTTCATCTGCTTCTGCTTCAATTAGTGATTTCCTACGTTTCCCAGAATGACTCTGGACAACCGCCAAGAGAAGGGGTGTGAAGTTATTCCTCTCAAACAAATGTAGGCGTGTTGGCATATAAATAGCTTGAAAGTGCGATCATTCAACTGTGGGTTATATGTGTAGGTAGAGAGAGCAAAAACAATAGTGATAGCGATTATGATCGCATAGTAAGAGCAAGAGAGCACAAAACACATTTTTTTTGTGGCTGCCTTGCATAATAGTCTGTTGAGTTGAAGAAATACATATCGATTCTTCTTTTATGATGAAAAATATAAAACAAAACAACAAAACAAACCAAGAAATGCAGTCTAAATTGCCAATATTTTTTTTCAACAGCTTTAAACTGTTTAGGGGGATTTTTCCTTTAAATGTCTCCAGGAAAAGTGGACTAAAATGTTGTTGCTGATGTGAATTAGTAGATGTAAATATGAAAATTCTTTCTTGGCTTACATCTTGTGAGTATGAGGCCATTATAACACTTACTCAAACACTGTGAGTCTGCCGCCTGACTTTGATGTCTCCCACATTGCCTCCAGTCCCCCAACCCTCTTGCCTCCCTGGATTAGCACTGCTAGGAAACCCACCACCATCACCACCATCTGAAAGGCATCTGTCCAAACTACTGCCTTCAGGCCCCCCTGTACATGCACATGCAAACGCCCACACACACAGACACACAGATACAGTTTCACCACAGTAGATGGTTAACAATGACATCCCTCCCAACCCCGAGATTTTTTCAGTTATATCTGTTGCTGTATCTTGTGCTACATCTGCTTTCAGACAGCGCTGCCCTGCAGTAACATTGCTCTGCCTGGGCGAGCTGGTCAGTTTACCCTATCAGTGTTTATGTTAAAAGCGGGAGTATTTATTCAGGTGTGGCGCATGAGAAGAAACAGAGGGAGGCTGCGTGTCAGGAAGTCTCAGACTGTCTTCAGTTTCAGATCGCTGTAGTTTTTCCACTCACCAGCGTGCAGTAGAAGGTGCACACGATCCCTGTGGCAAATATAGAGCCCCAAAGATTGAATCCGGTCACTGCAGAGAGAATATCGGGTTCAGGGAAAGGTAAACAGAACTAAATCATAACATTGAATATTATTTCCACCGCAGCAAAACCGTCAGCGGTAATTTGACTCCGAAAGTTTAGAAGTCAACACCATGCCAGAGTTTACAGACGTCAAAACGCATCAGAGTTCACTTAACCTCCTTAGTCATGCTAGTCTCATCAGTGGGTTTGTCATTACAAATGCACGCCGCGTGGCCAAGCTTTGTTCAAACCCACAAAACTTTATTTTAAATGCAATGGAGATCCCAAGGTTTCCAAAGATACCAAATATGTCCTGATGAATTACAGGAAATGAATCATACACAGGACATTCATCTCTTTTCTATTTGATGTTTTGGTGCAGCCATAAAACATCAGTATCTTGGGTTTGAATATTTCATACTGTTCTGACTGACCTAATATTTCACTACAATATTAAGCACTGCAACCAGCAGATACATAATGTGCCATTGTCATACAATATGGAAAAAATGTCTTTTCCAATTTGAAGCAACTTAAGTATCAAGTATCAAGAAATTTAATAAAAAATCAGAAATAGAAATTACACAGTTAAAGTGGTAAACACTTTAGATAGTTTGGGCCCCAGAGTCAAGTTCTATGAGTTGACATATATGCTTGAACCAAAACCTGTCAGCTCGAAACAGCTGTCCCAGAAAAATCAGCTTTTATTGGAAAGTTATTTTTTGTGTGTGTGTAGCAGGGCAGCGTGAACAGTGGTCTGCTGAATGTGAGATTTACCTTGATTGAGGGCGAGGGCGGGAGCATACACCACAACTCCTGTGTACAGAATCTGAAATATTGGCATGTGGTAATGCAATCAGCTCTTCTGTGTGAGTTTTTAATATATGAATCATATTTTTGTCATATTTTGACACCAAAATGACTGTCTATGTTTTTGTGAACATACCGTCTGCACCATGTAGATCAGTGTTGCAGCAACACGAACCACCCGGCAGAACCGCAGCTCCAAATACTATATGGTACATTGATGGATCAAACAGAAGATAGAAACAGCAATTTCAAGCTCTATAGTTACAGCTCACCATATGTTTCCAATTGAGGCTAGGCCAAGAAAACTGTCTCAGTAACAAGCTGAAACCGAAGAAGAAACCACCTTGTGATGATGTAATTACCCGACACAGGATGTGCAATCTAGGGGATTACTGCCCTGGAGACTCTCTCTCTCTGTGCAGTAATGTAATCACCTGATTCAAGTCATCAGTGTGAACTCTGACTAGGCTCCACAGAGACGGAGAGCACGGAGCGAGCGCTCAGCTGGCGGCGATGCCCGTCACTCAGCACTGAGTCATAGGCGTAGTGTAACAGCATTTCACATGTATGTTAAATGCCAAGTGTTCCAGTGTGACTGTAGCGAAGCATTAAAGGAAAACACAAAGCAGTCGGTCTGACAATGAGCATCATCCAGACTCACACTGCAAAAATCGCCATTTTCATGGCTCATTTAGGCACGTATTCAGTGTTAAAATCTTGTTTTTTCTCAAGATAAGTGAAAAAATCTGCCAGTGGAGTGAGATAATCCCACTTGCTTCCAATGCAGTTTCAGTCGTTTCAGTACAAAAATGTTCATACAAGGCAGAATAAGGCAGATCAGCCCACTAGTATCAAGAAAATGATTCAAGAAAATGAAAAACACAGAAATTTGCTGACCCCTATTCAAGAAAATTCTGGGAACAAGTTTATTAATATTGGAGATAAGAGGGATTATCTCTGCACAAGCAGATTTTATTCACTTGTTTTAAGAAAAACGTGATTTGAACATTGAATATGAGACCGAATGACTTGTTCAGATGAGGATTTTTTTCCAGTGCAGCCATCAGACTGCGTGCTTCTTGAGTCTTGCACTGAGTTTAAAGGGCCCTCACTTCAGTTGACCCTACAGTACACCTTTAACTTATCCTGTTGAGTACGGCACCAAGTGGACATTCTACACAACATAAAATCGCAATTAAAAATTGGATAATGCTTGTCTGGAACCTTAAAATTACCTCATAGGTGCTGGTGATCCCTGATCTGTAAAAAACAGGCACAAAGAGTTCAGCGGTGGCCACCACCACAGCCGTGTAAGCAATCCCAAACAGGATGTAGGACGCCCCAAAGCGGTAGACATCAGATGGGGCTCCCAGGACGGTGACGGCTGACATGAAGCTGGCAGTGAGGGACAGAGCTACAGGGCCACAGGTCATCTGCCGGCCCCCGACCAGGAACTCCCTGGACGAGGCCTTCTTCCTCTCCTTTACAGCAAAAAAGACCCCTATTCCAGAGGACACCACAAACAGACAAGCAAACACCACATAGTCCCATACTTTAAATGTCCGAACTGAGCTATCTGTGACTGTCATAACTGGGCCAGTCAGTGGAGGAATCACACAGAGGCCAATTGCTCCTTCTCTCTAATCTGGTCTCCAAGCAAATGTTTTTCATTCGAGACACTCAAGTTCAAGTTCTCACCATGAGTTGATGATTCAGGGAAACCTGACAGTGGGAAAACGTGCTGACTTAACTTGTGGAAGTTTCTGCGACAAAGGTAACTTATGAACCAAGTTAAATATTACCATAGAAACAGTAACTATCTAGTATTAACTAGGGATAGTTAGTTTGATTTACGTCCACTACATTCTCACTGTGCCCTGCTGTTCTTGATGATGCTCACCACACCCATACTAACCATAATTTCTTCAAGTTAATACATCCCCAGTGATCCCTGGCTGTGTTTTCCATGGTCTTTTTCATATTAGGTTCACATTTGTTAAATATTCACTGTGACATGCAAATTGGAAAGACATTCAGCAGACAAGTATATAGGCAACCCGGGTGCTGAAACACAGGGACTACATTGACTAAATTTTCTATTCATTATAAATTAAATTAAATTAAATTAAATTAATAAATGCAAAAATAAATAAATAAACTTATGTCTGCTTTTACATGAATGGTATAGAGATCAGTGTTTCAGCTGATGTAATCACGTGTGTTACTTTGTAAAAAGCTGTGTAGGGGCCCAGCTGACTGCAGGCAGGCTGTGCCTTTTAGGTGACGGGGGACTGGTGTAACATGAGTCGGAGTGAAAACTGTGTGGCGGATCAGACTGCCAGTGCAGATGCTCTTCGCCAAAGAGAGGAGGTGAATAATGGATCCTGTCCCACTGCTGCTGCTCATGCTCATACATCTGCCACTTTCCTCGGCTACGTACGACGGGCCCTTACAAGCGGAGATTTCCAATGGCACTTTCCATCACTTTTTCGTCCCGGACGGTGATTACGACGAGACCGAGGACCCGGAGAAGTGTCAGATGCTGTTCAAGTTCTCGGACGTGCGGCCGTGCGGGGGCT
Organism: Neoniphon sammara; assembly: GCA_900302535.1. Taxonomy (NCBI): domain Eukaryota; kingdom Metazoa; phylum Chordata; class Actinopteri; order Holocentriformes; family Holocentridae; genus Neoniphon; species Neoniphon sammara. Next base: position 5,325 of record OMKZ01003398.1, on the reverse strand, counting down.
CCGAGGACGGCGACGCAGTTGTGCGGGACGACTTTATCATCACCAAGCATCTGACCGAGGACGCTGCCAGGCTGCTGGAGAGCATCGGCAAGACGGTCGCCTACGACCTGGACGGAGAGGACAGCTACGGGAAATTCCTCCGGAGAGAGATTTCCCAAATAGCCGAAGCGTTCTCCAGTGTGGACAAGTCTCTGGTGGAGCTGGAGGTGAAGTTCAAACAAAGTCAAGACAATGACCTCAAAGAGGAGCACCAACTCAATGGCTACATAGTTAAGCCTCTTAATGATGTGAGAGACATTTTGAGGCAAACGACGGACATCTCATTGGGACTTAAAGATAAGCAAGACCTGCTGTCTCTCATCATTCGCAGCCATGGATCTAGACTGAGCCGCCTGAAAACAGAGTATCTGAAAGTATAATGTGTGTGTGTGTGTGTGTGTGTGTGTGTGTGTGTGTGTGAGAGAGAGAGAGAGAGAGAGAGAGAGAGAGAGAGAGAGTGTGGAGAGAGACAAAGAGTGAGAGAAGGACGTCTGCTCACATGTGCCGCTTGAAAGTCAAAGTGTTGCATCACTCTGTCCTCTCTCTCTTCTCTCTCATGCTCACACA
>OMKZ01003395.1:29619-42185 GCA_900302535.1 Neoniphon sammara | reverse complement strand
CCCCCCCTTCCCTCTCTCTCTCTCTCTCTCTCTCTCCCCCTCTCTCTCCTCTCACTATCTCGCACTTTCTCTCTCTCCCCTCCCTTTCTTTCCCTGTCCCTCTGTCTCACTCCTGTTTTTCACCCACCCCTCCTATAACTTTCCAGGCTTTGCCAGCCCCCTCCCCTCCTTTTCCCTCTCTCTCTCTCTCTTTCTCTTTCTCTCTCTGTTTGTGTTTCCTGATAAAAGCAGTAAATCCATAGAGGAGAGTTCATTGTCCGTTAGCTGACTAGTCTCTACCAGACAGCTACTTTTCCCTTTAAGCTTGACATTTTAAAGGATATTCCGTAACACTTTCAGGCAGGAACAAACATCCATCCAGAGGCTCAGCTGAAAAAATGACAGTAATAACATGCAGACGAAGGTGGTCTTCCCCGAAAGCCTCCACTTTCTCAGCGGATTTCAACAATGATGCCTGACAATCGATAACATGCCACCGTCACTTCAGAGAAGGGCTGCGTTTGGATGCCGAAAACACCATACTATCAATGATATCTAGTTAAATATTTACTGTGAATGGGTAGAATAACGTGTACCAATAGTGAGTCACAGACGGAGGGCTGCATTGACCCTCTGTATCTATATAACTAATGATCAAAGGCGAGGCTTGATTTCAAAGTCTATCTAGGAGCAACACAGCGTTTCATCTGCCTTGACAGCTCAACCACCCACAGATGTGGTCGCCGAGCGCTCTTCAACACGCATGTGGAATTAACTGCTGTAGTTCAAAATGTGGGCAAAACAGAAACTGCCTCTCACTTTATGAACTTGGGCATGATCTTAAATTAAACAAATGGGGTGGGTGGCCAAACCAAGTGCCCTCAAGAATTGTGATGACAATGGCTGTTAACAATTTTGTTCAGGAATATAAATCTATTTTTTATAAACCACGACAAATACAAACGTTTTTGTAACTCAGTCACCTGACTCTCATGCTGTTTTTGCTGTTTTCTTGTTTCCTTTTGAATGCAAGCCAATAAACCCCCCATACATTTACTCCCCTATATTTAAAAGACAAAAACTATGTCTAACTATGTTGAAAATCTGTATAATAATATAAAAGTATCAGAATATAAGGGTTGATTGCACAAACAGTAATACTAACAGTGCGTCAGAGAAAGACTGCCTGAGGGAAATATAAAATGCCAAATCAGCATCACTCCTTAGTTAATTTGCTTTATTCACACTCCCTTCCATTTTGGTTGACTGACACTATGGAGTGGTAGGAGCCAAAAGCACCTGTTCACTGCAATGCTATAATTTAGTCTTAAAAATAGCACTTAAAGAACATGAATAATCAAAACAACAGGCAGAGCTCAGCAGCTCATGCGTGGCTGGCTCCAGTTGTTTATAAGCCCTGTCCCGTCTCTCAACATCATGCTGGTCTACATGTTCATCAACATGCCTGAAGCCAAAAGTATAAACCAGATGATAACCAGCCTTTCCTTGCTCAACCAGGCTCGGCCTTGGCTATGTTTAGTCATGTCTTCATTAGTCTTCTTTAGTCATGTTTCGTCATGTCTATTATTTCTGTTTAGTGTTACTTGATACATCCAGTTGGCCAACTATGAGTTCTCAGATAATTAAGTCAGTTCTGCCCAATAACACCATACCTACCTCTGGTGACCTGTCTGGTGCTCACTACTTGTTGAGGATGAATTTGTTAACTAATGCTAATGTTTGAGATACAAATAAAAAAAGAAATTGGATGAAAGTCATAAGTCATTTGTTAAAATCAATAGGAGCACTTTGTTGGATGTGATTTGTCCCAGGCAGAGACACTTTAAAGGGTAGTAATAATAACAAAAAACCACAATAACATGTAAATAAATAATAATTTAAGTGATATTGTCTCATCATTAACAACTAATGCCTGGTTAAGGGATATAGTCAGTTTTTGAAATCACTTTGTGATTGGGCATTTTTTGTCATATGTTATACTTCATGTACCCTAAAATTTTTCACATATTTCAGATGTTTAATTTGCTATTTCCTGTTGAGAAAGTATTAGTGCAGTTCAGGTCTGGCTCTATGAAGTCTATGTTAATAAAGGAAAAGCAGTATGTTTATCTTTTGTTTATTTTCCCAGACAGCTTTAAGTTTCCTTGAAAAGTTGGCAGAACTCAGGGCCTCAGGGTTGCTGTTTTCAAATTTGGTTTTATTTATTCCGTGGTTTGTGAATAAGATAAGTCACCAATTGTTGACTCTTTGGCAAAGATTACACATTAAAGTCATACCATGCAAGTCGGGTACAGCAGTGGCATTTATTGACCATGAGCGGCACTTCCTCATAGTTTTCAAGCAGATTTTAATACATTACCCATGAACCTCTTTCCTTTGTCACATGTGTGACATAAGCTGCAGAAACCAAACTCAACAGAAGTCCATAACAAAGACTGAAGATCCCAGCAACACTAAATTGAAAAATGTTTACTAACTACAAGCCACTACAAGGCTATTGTGAATATTCATATCACTATCAGGAAAAAGGCTGACATGCTTTGTGCCAAGGTCTAACATTGTCATAAGCCTAACCCTTTACCTGTTCAGGAAAAAACAAGTAATATCCTGGTCTGTCCTAATCACTTGCTGCTTCACTATACACCTTCACAAATTCAACACATTTACACCTCCTCTTTTTCTACAAAGTTTATGCCTTTCCTTTTTGTTTGCATACTTTGCAAAGCAAGTTCTTCTTTGCTTGACAGACAACATAGCTGCATAGGGCTTGTTGCACCAGAGTATGTGAGGCTCCAGCTGTGAGATTACTTGGTGTATTGAATTGCCAGCGGGTTCACTTTGTTCTGTACAAGCTCGAGAAGGTAATTAAGTAATAATATAAAAAAAATGTATAGTGTTTCTGTAAGTGGCTTCACATCAGCCTCAGGCAGACTGCCTCCAGCTGCCTCCTTGACAAATCACTTGTATTGTTTATGTGCTCACCATAATGTGACAAAGTGTCAATTATAATCAATAAGATTGCAGTCTTGTGTTTCAAATTGTTACCAGTGGAATAACTAGAGCATTAAACTAACTCAGTAATTAGTTGTTTAGATATGCAGTTACACTATAAAATGTGTCATGCTATGTTTGTTATTAAGATTTCTGGGTAGTGACGTTTTTTATGGCAAGTCTACGTATTTATCAGTTTTTCACAATAAGTAGTCAGTGGTGAGGTGATGTGTGAACATCACTTCACTCCCCCAAAAAACAACTGTCAAAATTAATTAGCATTTTAAAATTGCTGGAATCTAATTTTGGAATGAAATGTCTCACTCTTAAAATATACAATATTTGCTCATGTCATGACATAATCCAAATACTTCTCAAGAGACAAAGTAGTATGTTTGTTTTAATTTTGTTGAATCCTCTCAGTATCATAAAAATTTTACATGTGCTGATCAAACTTGATTTTTCATTAATTGTTACCATATGCTCTGTAGAGGTGCCACTGTGTTGGATTCCATCTATCTGACCTTTTCAGAGCCGCTGAAAAAGCACTCGTGGCTTCTATTTGGAGTCATGGAACAACCCAGCCCACTAAGCTTCCAAGTGTGCGATCAGTCAGTGATTGCATTCAGAGGATGTTTGACCAATGCCGAACTCATGCAAAACACAGGTACAGGGGACACACACACATGAACTTTCAGTGTTGTAACAACATAGTAGAGCAAAGTCATTTGCAGCAACATGGACTTGATGTTACGACACAGCAGTCAAAAGTAGCTGCAGGGGCTGTAAGTGAAATGGAGCAAAGTCCAGCTTAGGACCTCTGCTGTGTAAATGACCCTGTGACTCAAACTTCTGTAATTCAGTGCTTTTTGTTGATATTTGATTTGCAGTCACCGTTATCGTCATCCTGACACAGGAAAATCCAAGGTGGGCCGACCCTGGGAGAGATATAGGGATTAGGTAGGAGACAGTGGAGGAGGGTGTTGTTTGGGTGGGAGTCGGGGGAAAGAGAACCAGGGCAGAGAGTTAAGACAGACAGAGGAATCCAGGCTGGAGGTCAGAGCAAAGCTTCGTGGGCATTCCCTCATTACACAGAGACACAGACGTCTGCATTCTGAAGGACAAGGTGAACTATGCAGCACAAGGAAAATCACTAAAGCAACATGATCTTAGGCTTTATCTGACTATAAATGGAAGAATCTCTGTCTGTCTGTCTGTCCGTCCTTCAATTTCCGTTCATCCAATTGACTTCAGACTTGGCGGGTGTCTTGCTGAGGCCCCAAGGAAATGCAGTGTCGAGTGTGAAGTTTTTTGGATGAGCCGTTCTTTCTCATTGTTGGTTATCATTGTGATTGAACAAAAAAGGTGGAATTCAACTGCAAGGGCAGTGCAACACCCAAACAGTCGCTTAGAATTTCATAGATCATCGCCAAAAAAGGCAGTGGCTGTGAGCATGTTTTGATTTACCTTTGCAAGACGAACGTGAAGTACATGTGACTTTCTACTCCATCACCCACAGACTAACATTATTGGAGCAGAGCATCGAACTCCAGCAGTAACAAACAACACTGACCAGCACACACCGCAGCCTCCAGAAAGCTGCAAGCAGCAATACCGCAGGCCAAGAAATCAGCCCCTTCTGACAGGCACATTTTGAACGGGCACTGCACTAGTTATTAACAAAGGTGCAAATCAGCTGGGACGTTTTGATGCTGCTGCATCTTCATCACAGTCAAGCAATAGACCTTTTTCACAGCAGCCATTTTGACAAGAGTAGAACAAGCATAGGTGTTACTAATGGCATTAATGGAGGTTCTGTTCCAGCAATAGCAGGACACTGGCTCTGTTTGACCTAAATGGAACCGAACTTTCATTAGTGTCATCATTAACACCTGTGAGTGCCTCACTATTTCATGTCAAAATGGCTGCTGTGATAAAGGTCTATTAAGATTCTGCTCCATATAAGTGTATCAGAGTCTCTCCAATAAGCCAGCATGAACAATACCAGGACTCTGGCTCTGTTAGACTAAAATGGAATGGAATATAATGTTATTAGTAACACCTGTGTTATTCATTGCAAAATGTCTGTTGTGGAAAAGGTCTATTGAACTGCTCACTTATACTCCAAAAACAAGACTAAACAATCCTAGCCTAGCCTGGACCCAAGGGTCCTGGGACAGGTGCACCTTCCATCTTCTCCCAGGTCCCAGCACCAGACTTTTTGTAGAATTTCAATATGAACCGTAAATATGAACATGTAGGATCTCAATATGAACTGTAGAAACTCTGTTTTTAAGTAGTGTTTATTTGGCTTGGCTCAACCTTTAACACCCTCTCATTTAGTAACTAGCTAGCCTATTAACAAATAATCAGTGATAGCTCAAGATAGTAAGCTGTGATACAGTCAAGGTAAATACTGCTGCTGAATATACTACACATCTTCTACTTCTTCAGCCATGTCTGAATACATCCCCACATATCTGTACATACAAGCAAACATGCACACCAACTGATAAGACCAATCTTGGTTGGTCTTGTAAGTCCAGAGTTAGCTAACAGCTAGCCAAATACAGTTCAAGGGCTATCACAGCAGGATATTTATAACATTTTAATTTAAGGGATACTTAAATTCCACTTGACACAAGGCACATATTACTGTTAATTTGTCAGCCGAGCTGCCTGGGGGTCTCTTAAGGTGAAATGAATCATTCAGTGTCATAGTGGAAAATGAACCTGGTAATGCTATATTTTGGAAGTACTTTATATTGAAGGATTTTTTTTCCAAAGCAGACAACATTTTGGAATAAACTTTGCACTTGTGTTCTTCCATAAAAACAGGAAGAAATCCTGCAGACTTCCTCATTTAATATTTATATATACACATGAATGTGTTCCACCTCGGATACACTGTGTGTGTAATGTGGTTTGCCTTTTTGTCAGCCCTCCCCCTCCCCAAGAGAGCTGTTGAGGGGCACTAATGTGAGGCAGTAGCACTGGAATCCAGGCCCTGTCAGAGCTGGTCCAAGCGTGTTAAGGGAGTTATGCCTGCCTTGGGTGTCCTAGGTGGAAACTAGCTAGATGGCATATTTTCCAAGTGCTTCAGCGGAGAGGCATGTGACGAGGAAACCACGACGAGTACTCTGTATCTCTGGGAAGAGGAGCGGACGTCAACCACCGCTAAAGGAATGGTGAAGGTTAAAGGAGAACACTGGTGTCATTTAGAGTCAGAGTCCATGTACTTCCGTGTACATCGCTAACATTGTATAGTGATGATCTGTTATGTCATTTAGCATCAGTTAATAATCAACTTATCATTTATATACATTTGTAAATTATTAGGTAATTTGTTAGGCCTAGGCTGATGAATACAACTTGAAATGAGACATTATAAGCCACAATTATAAGTATATTGTTCACAATTTTCACCCATAAATAATTTGTAAATGTTTTATTCACATAATGAATTATCTATTTAACATTTACAAATATTTTGTTAATCATTACATTGCATGTAAATAAATGACTTCAACCAGATTAATCATATATTAACAAATTATAATTTTCAAATATATATACATGAGTTGTTAATGATTAGTTTGTCATTATAAATGACTTACAACAGATTATAATAAAGCGTTACTCTTACATCTAGTTTACATTTCCTGCATTCATTTTGCAGTCCATGCCATATGTAATTTGATTTTTGAATACTTAATAATTTTTTAATATTTTTAAGATACAAATTTTATAGTGTCAAACCTTCCTTGAAATTAATTACAGTCCCAGCTGTCCTAACAGAGATACCCCAAATAAAAAGATATGGATGTGCTTTTCTAAGGCAGTGTGCTTTTGAGGAGTGATTTCCTGGTAGAGGCTCCCATTCCTCCGAATGGGTGTCAGGTGATACTTCATCACTGTGATTCAAGAAATTAAGTAGCAGTTGGAAAGTATTAAGTAATACAGACACTAATATGAGATACTCAGCTCTGGCATGATGAAATAACGATAAAACAAAGAAAAAAAAGAATGAATTAAGGCTTCATGTTTACTGTGGTGGTTTATCTTGCTTGGGGAATTTACATGTTTATGGAAGTTGTTTTTCACATTGTAAAATATAAATGGCAATGAGTTGCTTGTTCTAAAGATAGGAAGCGAGCTGTAATTTCTTCAACAGCAGTGACAGATCCATGAGTAATGTGGAAGAAGAGGAACACCCTAGACCATTGGCACAAACTTAAAAAAAAGCTGGCATTATCCTTTAATTCTACCTAGTTCATTATATCCTTTTCAGCATAGTTTGTGAGTTACACGATACGCCAACCTCATTTACAGTAATGCTGTTTACCAGTGAAAAATGTCACCATAGTGGAGTGGTCTATGTGACATAAATGTTACCCTCACTGCATCTCTTTTGAGGAAATGTTACGTCATCGCTGTGATTCAAGAAATTCTGTGGCAGTTGGAAAGTTTCAAAACGGCGCAGGTGGTAGGGCAGATACAGTGACATGAATGTTTCAACACAGCACAAGAGGAAGGAAAGGCAGCCTTGAGCTATTCCCCTGGTATCACTTACACTCTGCCACCATTCCCGTTTTGGCATGCTGTGGGTATGTGTGTGTATACATACACAGGCTTTACAACAGGCTCTCATCTGGACAAACCATGCTATTAAAAGGGCAAGAAATAACTGGCTGTATGTATATGTTTATGCTCATGTCTGTCCCCAACTTGATGTGTGTGTATATGTACGTGTGTTCTCACGTGCGCGTAAGCAGTTCCAGCTGATGTTGTGGAAACACAGGGCAGAGCAGCTTATTCTGGATAAATAGGGTCTAGAGGAAAATGTGTGTGAGGGAGTGTGCCGAGACCCAGGAGGCAGGAAAACACACCCTGCGCCTGACGGACGGGTCACATGAGACTGAGTGATCTGAACCGAGGAGGGGAGGGCAACGGGTGCGAGATCTGTGGGACAGGAAAGTTCTGATCTTCCAAGAGATGACTAACCCACAAAAGGACAGCGGAGCAATCAGACGTCATCTGCCAAAGGCATCAGCGCTTGGCCCCTTGTTTGGGAAGAGTCGAGCGAGGGCCCGCGCCAGGATTAGCGGCATTCTGCTGGTACTGCTGTTAGTTCACAGCTGTCAGGTCAAGTTGCCCCCCACGCCCCTCAACCCCCTTATACACACACTCTGAGGCCATGGAGGATATCGTGAATGCATGGAGGCTACACGGGATAAGGCTAACACGCCTCCTGTTTGCAATGACAATTAATCACAGTGTGATGACAAGGCCACTGGATGGTATAGAGCCAAATATGAAACTGTTTGCTTGTGTTTACGATAGCAGTATTCCCAGTGTGCATATTCCCAGTTTAGCAACAGTTGTACTATTTTCTGTTGCTGGTAATTAAGGTGGCGACCTCCATGGTGGGAAAAATATGAGAAATATAAAGCCACATAGAAGTGAGCCTCTTCATTAGTCTCATGACTAAACATAGATGCATGCATACTGTCAGTGGGGGCATGAAAGGGCAAGCTGTTTGCCTCTCATCACACTTCCATGAACAGCACGAACGTGTGTGTGTGTGTGTGTGTGTGTGTGTGTGTGTGTGTGTGTGTGTGTGTGCGCAGCCTGACCTTGCCTTACCTCACCACGAGGCTCCTTTTGAGATCTCTCTTTTCCATCTGCATCATCCTTGCCCACAAAAAAAATAATAAAAACATTCACACACACACACACAAGCTCACACACAAACACACACACCTGCACACACAATACACAAAGGTTCGGTCCCGCCCCGCTGGTGCACTCCTCTCACCTCTCTAGTATGTGACACCTCTCACTGGAATGCCAAACAGCCACAAACCCCATTGTCAGCAGCTTGAGGAAAAGACAGGGATATTTTACACATCTGTCCCAGCCAAGCTCAGCTTAATGTCACGCTTACATTCTCTCACACAAACATGCACCCACACACACAAGTACACACACACACACACACACACACACCCTTCACCCATTTACTTTACGCAATCGCTCTTAAAAGGAAAAGTTACTGTTATTCTACTGCCATTGCATCATATTTACAGCTATCAATCCTTAAAAAAAATTAACTGATTGAAAATATATATATATATATATTGCTGTAAATCTGTGCATGATATAATTCAGACCTGTAAAAAGCTTTGAAATTACAAAAAAAAAGGGAATAGAAAAGAAAGAAAGTGTGGATATGTCTGTGTTGCTATGTGTAATTGAATGAAGATCATCAAAGGAGCGGAAAGCAGAATCAGGATATGGAATAATTCCCAGCTCAATTTATGCAAATATGCAGTTTGTTTTCAACGCTTATGCAAATGAGCCCCACCTGGGCTCCTTCTAGGAAGTGGTTGAGCAGCTTTGAGCGGAACAGAACAAAGAGACCTGTGTCTCTTTACTGTAAGGCTGGGCTGGCCCGGGTTCACAAGACAACATCACAAACAACAACAGCTTCATCTTCTACTGCTGCATAAACTCCTCTTTCCCTCATTCAAAATGTTAGCACTTTGGTTTTTTGGTGTGACCACATCATCCACATGGTAATTCGACTTACAGGTAAGTATAGTATACCTGCGTTCCCTTGACTACATACATATTTCTGTGTGAATGTGCACAGATAAACACACACACACACAAACCATAAGGGCAGAGAAGCACTCTTTCCCTCTCACACAAAAACACTCAGTGGAATGATTACCTGCCTTGCCACTCAGGGGCCATTTGCTGTTTCCACAAAGCTGATTATCTCACCCCTACAGGAGGCTGCGTTTGCAGCTTCGCGATTTTCTCCGAAATGCCCACACGGCTATTTGTAGCAACATTACCTACCTGGCACAGGCTGCAGTGTGTTTGTGTGTTTTTACATGCGGTATATGTTTGTGTCTGGGCGAGTGTGCCTCCGTGTGTGTTTGTGCGGTGTACAGAGTGTGCATTAGGTGGGTGGGTGGGTGTTTGTGCGGAACGGGAGGCTGTAAGAATGGAGGGATGGATGACACAAACAGGGCAGAGTGGTAGGAGGCTGGTGTCAGGGCCCTACTCCCACTACCAGGCTGGATGCAGTATCTGACAGCTGACTGAGAGTCTGCAGGCCCCCTCTTTACATAGTCTCACCAAAAGGTCAGCACTTCAATCAGCTCTGCTCTCTGGATGCCTGTCTTTCTCTCTCACCGCAGCAGAGCCTCCATTCGCCCCCTTGATGCACACTTAGCCGTGCTTGACCAGACCTCGCAGGTGGAAATCTAGTCTTCACACATAAGAAAACAGCCCAAAAACCCTGCTGTTGTGCTGCTGTGACTGTGTGTGTTTGTGTGCGTGTGCATGTGTGTGTGTGAGGTGTTCAGTATACCAAAGTTCTGTAGTGCAGCACCACTTCCCAGGAGGGTGATTATGCACGCTGGATGATATGTGTAATTTTGGTGCACTTTGCTGTGTGGAAAATTGCCATCCTCTAAGTCATATTTGGTTCATCTCATGAACCTTTTAAATTTTCCGGACCTTTAATTTTCCATCTCAGGTCTTTAATTTACCTTCACACGCCAGACACTCTCAATATCCTGTACCACCTGCCACATGCAAAACACTTTCTCTCGTCAGCTACTCAAAAATGCCACTTCAGATATATCATTTTATATGATTTGACTGGGAAGGTTAGTCTCTCTATTAGATTGCACCAGCGTGTAAACATTATCTGATCATATTCAGTTATTTCTGGATTTCTTTCCCTCCAAAATATGCAGGATACAACTTGATGCTAATTGGTAGACACTGTATTTTGAATACGGTTATCATTATGACTACGATTAATGGATATTTAAAGTTGTATCATGATGTACATTTGTCTATAATCAAAACATACTACTTCCTGTTCATGAGTCATCAGTCACGTAATCTCATTTGTTTAAAATTCTGAGGTATGTGTAATCTGATTTTCAGCCAATGTCACTGTCACCTTTTTTAAAATCAGATTACTCTCATGACGTGTCATCTGTCACTCCCCCGTTCTGCGCACAACTCCCTCATTATTCACCTATTACACTTTTTTATTTTCCATAATCGTGCCTGCAAAATTAACAGGTTTCCCATGCTGCGAACGGCTTGAATTATCATTAACATGAGGAGTGAAATGTCAATGGGGTGTGAAGTGTGTCCTATGATTTCATGGTCTGAAACCAGAGGCTAAAAAGTGCATTGATATAAAAGAGATGAAGCGGTTTTTGCGATGGAGTGTCCACTAAGAGCCACTCGGCAGTGTTTTAAGTCTGATGAGGTGAGGTGAGAAATCACTCACGCGCTGTAATCTCACCATTGATACATCAGCAATTCGAGGCATTGACAGCCGTGTGCTCATTCAGCTTACAGAAACATATCCTGTTGCTTTATGATGGCCTCGTGTGCCATGTTTGAGCCTTGGCCAAAACATAAAGAAGATCATGTGTCCTCTATCCCCTGCTAAACCTGCCCTCCCGCTCACCCCTGCTGACCCTCCCAGCACGGGATAGTTGGGCCAAATCTATTTTTCACATCTATTTTTTGTCACAGCACCGCCAAAATCTTGAGCAGCCTTTTCAAGCTGCAACTATGTGGGCACTTTGCTGACACCAATAAAGCTGCACCTTATTTTAAGTGTGGAAAAAATATGCTGAAATGTCACAATAGGATATACGCTGGCCTCCAATTTACCAAGCTCCTAACAATGTTGAGCCGGGATAATTTAGCTCCTGAGATCATCATAAATATGATTCACATGGGCTGGTCGGAGCTCAGTATGCCTCTTATGACAGACTCAACAAATATAGCCCGCTGAGCTCTCACAAAGCTTGGAGCTGCATTGTGGAACAGCACCACTCAAAGATGACACCGTGGACTGTCAGAGCGTGTATCACGTTACGCTTCTCTTGGGTGCAGACTGTACAATCTTTTAATTACATAGCCACCCATTAGATGGATAGTGACTTATCTCAGACCTCATCAGTCTTAAAACCCAATGAGTGGCTCTTGAGTAAGGGCTCTTACTGGATACTCATCAACCCTTTTCAACGTACAGCACTTCACTGCTTTTATGCCCATGTACAGCAATTCAACATTCGGGTCAGACAGTGCATTTATGCTTCATAATGTGGTTGAGGTTTCTTGATATTATAGAGATTTGAGAGTTTAATGCTTGCTCTCTTGATGTGTAATTTATTGAAGGCAAGGTATGAGTAAGATATTGAAAATCCACTTCAGTTACTGTCACTGGTGAATACATAACACCAGGTGCAGTTCACCAGAGGATATACATACAATAAACAGGGTTCCCACACATTTTCACAGACAGTTTCAAAACTTCTCCATGACTTTTCAAGGGCCCATAATAAAACTTCCATGACTATTCACAACCTATAAGTACATGAACAGAAGTGAAATTTAAGGAGCATAATGTAGTCACGCATCGACATGTTACGTTATGCCAACAGCTACAGAAAGTCGGACTTGCACATCAAAATGTTATATGGAAGATTATCCACGGAAGATTACTGTAATTAATTTCATTACAG